>SKCR01042742.1:0-57825 GCA_019454045.1 Zanthoxylum bungeanum
GCTAATATCGGTTTTTTAATCTAAATTTCCACTTAAAAACTAAATATCTCACAAAATATAAAGTGTTTCAAAAAATTACATATTATTGATTTAAAAAATTATAATTTTTAAAATAATTACAATTTTCGATATATTTCAACCAAAAAATGGTCAATAATAACCATTTTATTTATAAGTTATTGATAAGTCATTTTCAAATGTATATCTTCTTCATCCGAACTTCAAATTACAATCTGTAAATTCTACATATATCTAATATTCATACCCATAATTTTTATTAAGGAACCTCTCTCAAATTAGTAATTCTGCAAGGTCAAAATCAGCTCCAAAATCGTTATATTGTAACAGTCATAAACACAGTCACAGTTATAATTACAATTATAAATACTAAATCACAGTTACAATATTAGTCAAAGTTACAATGTCATTTTACCTACCTAAAAAATATATTTGAACATCTCTAATCCTTAAAAAATCAATCTCACGTTATTTTTCACGTAAACAGTGATTAAAATTATATATGGAGCCCAATCTTTTTTTTTAAAAAAAAAAAATTATTCACGTGAACAGTGAATATGATATTAAAAAATATTAATGTTGGAAGAAAGGTGGGTAAAATAAGAATATAAATATTGACAAATTTAACTTAAAAATATATTTTAGATTAAATAAGAAAAATCTTAAGAAATTAAAACTACCTATACAACTCATCCGGAGCTTTTCCAAGAATTAATTATGTCGGCAAGAGTTGAGCAATTTAGGGGTTAGTGGGAAGCAGCTGCCTCAATGGGCCAATTGTATTTTTTTTAGAATTTTCTGGATAAGGCACTATGTGTTCGAAATGATTTTTTAATAATTTTTTATATAAAAGATATTTTTTAAGATTAAAATTATTTAAAATATCTTAAAAATAAATTTATTAACATTGATTAAGTAGTATTCTCCAACTAACCTTGTTTCTATTACGATCGAAATGCATATACTGGTTAGTTTTGATCTCACGTTATAGCTTTTATTTAGTACTGATAAAGTTGCTGTTATGTTATGTTGTTGTCACATGGAGCATAAACTCTATTTTGCTTCTTTTCAACTCCATGCTTCTTTCATGACAGAATTAGTCTAATCCTTCCCAAGAAATTCTCAGGAGTATATGTTCCTCAAGAAGTGTCTTATGAAAAATGCACAATGATGAAAGTATATGTCCTCTAAAGTGAAGGCATGTGTCCCTATACTTTATAACGCATGGGCGTTCGAACGCCCGACGAACGCGTAGTTTCGTTCGAACGCTTTTTCAAATGCAACTCGAACGTCAGTCTTCTGAAAATGAACGTTCGAACTCGTCTTCAAACGCAACTCGAACGCAATTCCTCTAGAAAGTTTCGTTCGAACGCGTATTCAAATATTGCACGAATGTAAACTCACTGGAAAGTTCCGTTCGAACGGCTGAACGAACGTGACACTAACACGAGTTAATACTGGAATTTTAGATTTAAAAATAATAATATAGACTTTGATTAATCTATATTATAGTATGATATACATGTTATAGATATGCAATTGGCACTATAGAATATATGTAGTAATGTTAACTTAGTAAAATTATATACTGAATTTTATAAAATTGGTAGTATAAGTTTAAGTTAATATTAGAGTATTCAATTATCACAAGCATACACCTAGTTATTATTGTGATAAAGTTGAAAATTACTTGTTAATTGTTTAATGTTTGCTGCATACTTAGTTGAGAGTTAAAAGTGTAATTGTACCCAAATAATTCCATCCAAGCTTGATTGAAATTATAATTATATACACATCTATTTGAAATATTATTGTACTTGTGAATTGAAGTGTAACACTGAGATTGAACGTCCATGATATTCTATTGAGAAATTGATTAAAGAAATTTTATCAACAAGGCGATAAGAGCCTAAGTGGGCAGGGATTTAAGTGGTTACATCGGACCCTCTCATCCTCTGTGAATTTTTCTTTATTCACCTATCATAAGAAATATTTGCATAAATTCAAGGACTTGTATTATTTGGTACTTCTATCCAATATAACAACAAATGGGCTCTTAGTAAAACACATAAACAAGATCATACATTTGATCGTTGTGTGATTTATCTTTCGTAGACTTATTTATTACTGTTACATTTCCAGTTACACATCGCTAGTAGAAATATAACAGTACCGGAAGCTGTCATGTGTGTGTGTGTGTGTATATATATATATATATATATATATATATATAATATATATATATGTTTTAGTATTAGGATATCTGTTAATTTGCAATAAGGATAGAATTAGTCTAATCATTCCTAAGAAATTCTCTAATATATAGTATAAATGTATGAGATATATGTCTCTTAAGAAGTATCTTATGAGAAATGCCAAGGATGAAGGTACATGTCCTCTAAAGTGAAGGCATGTGTCCCTATACTTTACAACGCATGGGCGTTCGAACGCCTGACGAACGCGTAGGCAAAAAAGTCTTTTTTACGCAGTTTTGTTCGAACGCGTCTTCAAATGCAACTCGAACGTCAGTTTTTTGGAAATGAATGTTCGAACGCGTCTTCAAACGCAACTCGAATGCAATTCCTCTAGAAAGTTTCGTTCAAACACCTATTCAGACGACGTTGCACGAATGTGAACTCACTGGAAAGTTTCATTCGAACGACTGAGTTTGGATTAAGGATGTGAAATGAGTTGGGTTATGATGAGTTATTAGGGGTGTTGTAAGATTTGAAATGGAAGTGAGGAGTTGAAGATGGGTCCTATTTTTAGACTCGCGTCGTGATGCTTAATGAAAAATTTCTCTCTGTTTCAGCTATGTCATGTGGGCATCGCGATGCCATAGGCCTAACGCCGCGACACGATGTAAAATTACTCTCTGCCTCGATCCTGCCTATGTGAGTGTCACGACGCACAACTTTTGGCGTCGCGACGCGAGATCAGGATTTTCCCAAAACAAATTAGTCCATTCTCGTTTCTCTCTAGCGTGTTAGAGGCCACCATAAGGGTCTCGTATCAGCTCGCATATATACAATACACCATGATATACGCATGATACGTAGTGAAGTGTTAACGAGTATTTGAATAGATAAATTAACCTAATTTCACTACGTTTTATAGATCCTCGGAGGAACCAAAAATTTCTTCGACGAAGTGAAGTAAAGCTAACGGGACTCTAAATCAGTGAGTGAACACTCTTTTCTTAAGTTGAATTTATATTGTGATTGTTTTAAGTATCAGATTTACTTTTCCGCGTTTAGGGTGTTAGCCAAGTTTGCTTTGAATTATATTTTAATTAAGCATATTTCGAGAAATATTTTAGAAATAGATGTTTTCAAAGGCATGAGGGAAAAACTCACATCAGTATGTAACTTGGCACAAATATGGAATTGACGGACTCATAGATCGTATGCACACGCAGTTTAGGATTAGGGATGATAGACGCCCCTAGATCCTAGATTTAGAGCCTGAATGGTAGTATAGATTCGTAACCCCGTTTCTAGTTTAGTGGCTTGGGGGATGGCGATACGTAACACCCCAAGTCCACTAGTTTCAGGGACATGTAGTGGCATACTTTGGGGGACGACGATACGTAACGTCCGAATGTCATGAATTTGCACTATTGGCTCTAGTTAGGCGTATGGGGGGACGACGATACGGAACGTCCCCGTGCGTCAGGTTTTTCAGAGACAGATTTCCAGAGACAGTTTTTCAGAGATGCAGTTTTCAAAAATGAAAGTTTATAAAAGAGGTTTAGAAAGAAAATCTAGTTTCACATAAAAGACTCAGAGTCTGCAGATAGAAAAGTTTTTACATAAAGTTTTGCAGGAAAAGTTATATTTTTAGATAAGAAAAGAATTTTCAAAAAAAAATGATTTTTTTGTGACAGTTTCGGTTTTAGAACTAAAAAGTTTTTATAAAAGCATATCAATTTTTGGTTTAATCGTCCACTCACTTAGATCGTACAAACGATCTAACCACCCCACTTCTAGTTTCTTGTTTTGCAGGTTTATCGGAGGGCGAGATCAGGAGGATGGATATTGATGGTAGTCATTATGGTATTCGGTCCACCAGGTCAAGTCAAAGATAGAGTTCAGCCAAGTCAAGTAAAGTCTAGTTTCAGATAATTGTTTAACAAAGTTGGGTATCGGTACTCGTGTATAACATTATAAGATAAGTGATGTTGAGTTTATGTTGTGTGTGTAATATTTTATATTCTATATTAATGTTTTGGGCAGTGGTCCCATTCATGATTTTATATTTGAGAAGAGTACTAGTGTGGTTCATAGTAAGCGGGTTAGAGGTTCAGAGGAATAGTATGGCAGATTCCATGCCGGTAGCACCTCTGGATTGGGGATGGTAGAATATTGAGGAAAATGAACCTAGACGTAGCAAAAGAGCAAGAACATCTAAGTCATTTGGATATAATTTTCTAACATACCTGTTAGAAAATGAGCCTTAAAACTATAAAAAAGCAATGTCTTCTTCAGATGCACATTTGTGGAAACAGGCTATCAATAGTGAGATTGCTTATATCATTCAAAACTATACTTGGGAGTTGGTTGATTTTTCTCCAGGTTGTAAGCCACTAGGCTGCAAATGGATTTTCAAACTGAAGATGAAATCAGATGGATCAATAGATAAATATAATGCTAAACTTGTCAAAATGATTATAGATAAAAAGAAGGCTTTGACTACTTTGATACATATTCACCAGTGACATGCATCACGTAGATAAGAAAATTCATAGCCATAGTATCAATATTTGGTCTTAAAATACATCAAATGGATTTGAAGATGACATTCTTAAATGGTGAATTGGATGAAGAAATTTACATAAAACAACCATAAAGTTTCAATATTCGTGGACAAGAGCAGAAGGTGTGCAAACTCTTAAAATCCTTATACGGATTAAAACAAACACGTAAACAATGGCATGAAAAATTTCACAAAGAGATGTTGTCAAGTGGGTTCAAAATCAATGAGTGTGATAAGTGTGTACGCACTAAATCAACTCAAAAAGGGTATGACATTGTGTGTCTCTACGTAGGCGATATGTTGATAATTGGTAGTAATCATGAGATGATACAGTCTACTAAAAAATATTTACTAGTAAATTTGATATGAAAGATTTAAGAGTTGCTGATGTGATCTTAGGAATTAAGATTTCCAGATCATCAAAGAGGTATATATTATCTCAGGCTCATTATGTTGAGAAGATACTTGATAAATATAAGAGAGGAGATCTAAATATGGCTAGAATTCTTTTGGACCTAACTCTTTATTTATCAAAGAATACTATCTCAAGCATATCACAATTAAAGTATTCGAGAATCATAGAAAGTCTGATATATATCACAACTTACACACAACAAGATATCGCTCAAGTTGTAAACAGGCTTAGCAGATATACAAGTAATCTATGACATAATCACTGGAAAGCCATAGTAAGAGTTTTGAGGTATCTGAGAGAAACTTCAAAATATGATCTCCATTATACAAGATATTATGTTGTTCTAGAGGGATAAAATGATGTTAACTGTATATCTGATACATTGGATTCCAAATCCACGAGTGGATTTATTTTCACATTTGATGGTGCAACCATGTCATGAAAATCCTCGAGGCAAACGTGAATTGCCCGGTCTACTATGAAATCTAAGTTTATAGGATTATACAAAGCAGCGGAAGAAGTGGAATGACTTTGAAATTTCCTAGAGGATATTCCAAAATGGCTAAAACCAGTGCCAGCTATAAGCATACATTGTGATAATCAATCGGCTATTGAGAGAGCTCAAAATATAATGTATAATGGTAAGTCTCGACATATACGTCGAAGACACAATACCATAAGATATCGGCTCTCAAGCGGCATAATTTCAATAAATTATGTCAAATTGAAGGAAAACCTAGCGGATCCACTTACTAAAGGTTTACCTAGAAAGAAAGTTGAGAAGTCATAAAAGGAAATGGGCTTGCAGCCTATAAATTAAGAATTGTCACTGTGGAAACCCAACCTAGCTGGCTGGAGAGCCCAAGATTTAGATTCAAAAGGAACAACTGAAACTTTGTGCAATTCAAAACAAACACTGAAGAGTTCTATACTCTTTCTCATTCCTATAATGACGCAGAGTGTTGTCTGTCAAGGTTATGATAAGCTAAGACTTTTAATGATAACTAGATTAGGAGAAGAGTCCTAATGAGGATAAAGACAGATTACTTTCATAGTAGATCACCTATTTCAAGTAAGAAGTGAGGCTGTTTCCATAAGAATTTTTGAAGGCTAAATTCCCCAAAGTACTTGATGAATTCAGTACCGATGTTCATGGACGAATTAAAACAATCTTAGAATGAGAAATGGTCAAAGTAAAGTTGTGTGATGGCTATTGCCTTGGTTTACACTAACGACAAAATAATTCAAGACTATGGGTCACTGATTTGTAAAGTAAATCCAATTATCATTCACTAGGAAAGGTTCAAGGTAAAAACTATCTATTCCGATGCAGTTTTATTTCACGGAAACTCTCTTAAATGTCTGCATTAATATTAGAGAATTGTGGGGGATTATAAGAAATTCTCTAATATATAGTATAAATGTAGGAGAGACATGTCCCTTTAGAATTGCCTTATGGGAAAAACACAAGGATGAATGGACATGTTCTCTAAAGTGAAAACATGTGTCCCTAGACTTTATAAGACATTAGAGAGATGTATAACTATTAGGGGGGTTACATCCTAACCCAATTTGTGCTCATAAAAACACCATTTCATGCCTATAAACGGGGGGATGGGGATTCTTGTGTTCATTTAAAGATCATCCAAAAACATTGATAACATCAATTCATAGATAGAGTTTCCACTATTTGTCTTTGTTCAAGTTCTTGGAGAAATGAGTGCCCATTCTACAAGAAGCAACCAAGTAATCTTGGGAGAATGTTAGCCACAAGACATTTGTAGAGCACCGAGGCGGGGCTAATAAGTTCTTAAGGACAAAGGTAACTCGACTTGGATCAAGTTATCTTTTAATCATCTTCAACCTTTTTCCAGGTTTTTCAAAGTTTCATGGTTTATGTTATGTTTTGGCATGTTAGTGTAAAATTAATTGAATGATGTTTATTAATTTGATTTAATAACACATATAGACCAACAAGCTTAAGGTATGAGTGGGCATATAGAAAGTCCTCATAGGCTGTCTATTAGCATTCCTAAATTTAGCTCAAAATTAAGAGCCCAAAATATAAGAAAAGTTTATACCTTTTTTTTAAAAAAAATAATTTTATCGATAAGGGATCACATTTTTAGAAACTCGTATAGATCCCTTAAAAACTTAGAGCCGCCTCTGTTTATGGGTAGTCAATCAACAATATCAAATCTATGGTTTTACTCTCACCTTAATAGAGTTATTTTATCTCGTTTATCTAATTAGGACTACCCTACTGGGTATCATTTAATCAACTTCTCTTATCGATATCACTTTATTAGCATCATGGATTTATCCAATTTATTAGTTTGTTATCCCAACTCTAATAGGGGCTTGTCAAGTACTGTCAATAATAGTATCTGGTTAGACTTTTGCTTTAATTTGTGTCTCGAGAAAAGAAATGAAAGACAAAACAAGGATAAAATTATTATCAAAATAACGTTGTTTTGATCTTTTTACTGAAGGACAATATGAGCTTAGCTTGATAAAATAACATTAGGTATAAGTGGGAAACATTTTTGTTCTGGATAAGTCAATTTATAATGAAATCATCAAGTATAAGGAGGTCTCAAAATGTGTAATCATCATATGGATCAAGTATGATAAATGTCGATTATGTTTTATTAATTTATTTTATTTATTTGTATGATGACATAGACGAAATTGGAATTATCAAGCAAGTTTAGTTAGTGAATTTTGAGATGAAAAGTTTGACAAAAACTGAAAAGAGGCCTCGGTATATTTCAAAAAATTTGGACATCACAGAGTTAGGAAACAAGTCGTCCTCATTTTGGTCTAATTTTTTTAATTGTAACACATTATATAATATTTTAATTGTAATTCATTTCTTTCAAGATTTATTATTTGTTTAGCTACCATTGGGAGTGTACGGGCCAAATTTGGGCCAATGACATTTTTGACTTTTCGCTTCAGGCCCTATATCAGTAATAACCCAATTCCTCCAAACAGTACCCAGAACAGACTTGGGCCAAGGACCCAATTACCTTCTCAGGCCCACGCACAAAGAGAGGCCTACCAAACAACCCATTGACTTACCACCTACCCAACCGAAAAATACATTTATTCATGATTTACGTGTTTAGCTGTTTTGGGCACCAAAGGGTTAAATAATTATTGTATTAATCAAACCCATATTTTGATAGCCTATAAAAGGAGCCACAATTCAGAATGATAGGGGAGGTCTTAGCTTTCATACTTGAGCTCTCTAGCTTCTTACTCTCTAAACACCGGCCACCGTCCTCACGACAGTCAACAGAAGTCAAGGTAACATCAATTCTTGTTCTTCCATTATTTACAGCTTGTCTCCACTACTGAGTTGAGCGTCGGAGTGCCTACGACACCCACAACACCGGTGGGCAGTACTCCATGCTCATTCTACCTTTGTTTTGCAGGATCGCTAGTGCCCCATAATGTAAATTCTCGATTGTGGGCCTCGAGCGAAAACCAGCATCCACAATTTGGCGCCCACCGTGGGGCCTTAACGATTTATATAAAACAAAGATTTCTCAGTCTACGATCCCTTCAACACAATTACTAATGGCTTCTAGCAATGAACAGACACTAGAGCCTGTGGCGACATAATTAGCCATGCTCCAAGAACGATTATGAGCTTTGGAAGAGGAGAACCTGACCATGCGAAACTCCAACGCAAATCTACTGAAGCATCTGGAGCAAATATCCTCAACCTGTCAATATCGTGACACTCCAGATCAACCCAGCAATCCAGCGATCCCATCCAACCTCTTGGGTGTATTTAATGAAGTAGCAGATTATAATCCACCAAGTGACCATGGCCAAAAGAACCTGCCAATTTCCTCAGTCGACCAAACACAACAAGTTGCATCCATCATGAGAAGGGAAATGATGGAGTTCAAAGAAGCAGTTATGTCCAGTCTACCAGAAGTGAGACTACCAAATAGAAAGAGCAGAGTTGGAACGATTTCTGACACTCCGTTCTTAGAGACCATCACATCTGTCGAGCTGCCACGAAAGTTCAGCCCACCAGATATGAAGTTATATGATGGATCCACTGACCCGGACGACCATGTTATACACTATAAATATAAGATGATGTCAACTGGCTTGGCACCGAGCCAATTGGAGGCTGGAATGTGCAGAGGATTTGGAGAAATATTAGTTGGTCCTACCCTCACCTGGTTCATCAATCTCCCATATAGATCCATCGAGTCTTACCAACAGCTAGCAGGCAAATTTGTGGAGAATTTTACAAGTTCTTGCAAGCTTGAGAAGACCACCAATGACCTCAATGCCATCCAGTAACGGAGAGGGGAGTCATTGCAAAGCTACATGGCTTGCTTCAATAAAGAGAGGATAACAATCACAAATCTCCATCAGTCTACTGCAGTGGAAACATTCAGAAATGGATTACTTTCAGAAAGTGGACTCTACAAAAAGCTCACTAAATTTCGATGCTACATAATGGATCAAGCCATAGATCGGGCCCACATTGAGATCAGATGAGAGAAGGATAAAAGGAACAATAAGAGAGGAAACTCCACCAACCATCACAATGAAAGAATCTTGAATCCTCCCAAGCGACCTAATAAATGATGTGCTAGCAATATATTTCAATAAGGTGTCACTTGATGCGATTAGACCACAAAAAAGAGCCATATGCCACCCATTGTCACCTTGGGGATATCATAACTTCCTAAACAAGTATTCATTGGTTACTTTAAAAAAATTATTATTCACAAAACTCCAACTTAGGGAGAAACACATTTGCTCCTATCGATAACATAAACCATCATCCGGCCCAATCGACATACTTCTCTCAGTCGACTAAGAAATGAACAAGACGCTTCCCTCCAGTAGAACCACTTTTTCTACCACTCATCCCATACGACGAAGCAATATATCTAGCTTGAGGTGGATATCCTAGTGGACACTATATAGGCTTGGCATGAAGAGGATATCATAGTCGATACTACGTTTATGAAGAGTTGGCATGAGGAGGATGTCCCAGTCGACACTACATGTATGAAGGGTTGACACGAAGAGGATGTCCCGATGGATAATACTCTAATGAAGATTTGGTATGAAGACGTTCCGATCGACATGCTTGTATGAAGACTTTGCAAGGACATTCCAGTCGACACTACCTTAATAGGGACTTGGTGTAGAGATATTTCAATCGACATGCATGTATGGAGACTTGGTGTGAAGACAGTCCAATCGACATGCATGTATGGAGATTTGGTGTTAAGACATCCCGGTCGACATACACAAATGAAGACTCAGAATGAAGCATATATCTCATTCGACATCTATATATGTGTAGTTTTAGACTTTTTATGGATCCCAAAAACGTGTATGGCTTGGGGCTTGATGTGCATCCCATTCGACATCTACATGTATGTAGCTTGAGACTTGTTGTGGATCCCATACGTGTATGGCTTGGGGCTTGATGTGCGTCTCATTTGACATCTATGTTTGTATAGCTTAGGACTTGTTGTGGATCCCAGATGCGTGTATGGCTTAAGGCCTGATGTGCGTCCCACTCGACATCTACATGTGTGTAGCTTGAGACTTGTTGTAAATCCCAGACGTGTATGGGTTGGGCCTTGATGTGCGTCTCATTCAACATCTACGTGTATGTAGCTTGGGACTTGTTGTGGATCTCAAACGCGTGTATAGCTTGAGGTTTGATGTGCCTTTCATTCGACATCTACATGTGTGTGGCTTGGGACTTATTGTGGATCCCATACGTGTGTACAGCTTGAGGCAAATGTGCCATTCGACATGACATGTATGAAGGCTTAGTATTTGGCTGAGGTTCCACTCGACCCTAAATGGAAGGATTTTCATCTCTTCCATATTACATGGATGGATTGCCATCAACTATAGACTCCATTCGACCGAAGACATTCATTGACCATTGTCAGGTCTTGTAGAGTGAGGATTATAGAATGAGGAATGAAGACCCTCGCTGACCTTTGTCAGGTCTTGTAGAGTGAGGATTGTAGAATGAGGAATGAAGACCCTCACTTACATGTGACAGGTCTTGTAGAGTGAGGATTGTAGAATGAGGAATGAAGACTCTCACTGACCTTTGTCAGGTCTTGTAGAGTGAGGATTGTAGAATGAGGAATGAAGACCGTCACTGGCCTTTGTCAGGTCTCGTAGAGTGATGACTGTAGAGTGAGAAGTGAAGACCCTCATAGACCTTCATCAGGTCCAGTCGACCATAGCCTCCATTGGACCTTCATCAGGACTAGTGGAGTGGAGACCTTCATAGACTTTCATCAAGTCCAGACGACATTGAAGACTTCTCTGGTCCTTTGAACCGTAGTATGAGGATGATCATGACCTTCATCTGGTTCAGTCGACTGAGAACATTCCTCATGGCTCATGTAGAGTCAAGTTCAAGATCTGGCATTCATCTGGTCCAAACGACATTGAAGATTCCATTGGTCCTTTGACCCGTAGTATGAGGATTATCCTGACCTTTATCTGGTTCAGTCGACAGGGGAAATCCCTCATGGACTCATGTTGAGTCAATTGAAGACCTGAAATAATCTCAGTCTAGACGACTGTCGTATAAATTAAACCTTGAACATTCATCTAGTTTAGTCGACATGGGACATCCCTCATGGACTCATATCGAGTCAAATGAAGACTTAGACTAGTCTTAGTCTAGACGACAATGTCTTATGAATAATACCGTGAACCTTCATCTGGTTCAGTCGATCAAGGACATCCCCCATAACTCATGTCGAGTCAAATGAAGACCTGGAATAGTCTCAGTCCAGACGACAATGTCGTATGAATAATACCCAAAACCTTCATCTGGTTCATTCGATCGGGAACATTCCCTATAGACTCATGTCGAGTCAAATGAAGACCTGGATTACACTCAGTCTAGACGACAATGTTATATGAATTAACTCCTGAACCTTTATTTAATTCAGTCAACTGAGGACATTCCCTATGGCTTATATCAAGTCTAGTTCATAAACACGGGCTGCATCTTAAAGAAGCACTAGAAAACTATGCAGCTCTTCTGTTCAAACACATGAAATGCTATACTGAACCATCCAAACGACAGAGGATAGTATATAAGAACTATGCATTCTTAACAGGTACTCTTACATTTTGTTTCATACGACACATATGAAAATACTCTCCAAGTCAAGGACTTCTTGACTTAGAGAGTATGAGACAAACTGTACTGGCCAAATTTGGGCCAATGACATTTTTGACTTTTCGCTTCAGGCCCTATATCAGTAATAGCCCAATTCCTCCAAATAGTACCCATAACAGACTTTCCCACGCACAAAGAGAGGCCTACCAAACAACCCATTGACTTACCACCTACCCAACCGAAAAATGCAATTATTCATTATTTACGTGTTTAGCCGTTTTGGGCACCAAAAGGTTAAACATTTACTGTATTAATCAAACCCATATTTTGATAGCCTATAAAAGTAGCCACAATTCAGAATGAGAAGGGAGGTCTTAGCTCTCATACTTGAGCTCTATAGCTTCTTACTCTCTAAATACCGGCCACCGCCCTCATGGCAGTCAACAGAAGTCAAGGTAACATCAAGTCTGTCTCTTCCATTATTTACAGCTCGTCTCCACTACTGACTTGTGCGTCGGAGTGCCTACGACACCCACCACACCGGTGGACAGTACTCCCCGCTCATTCTACCTTTGTTTTGCAGGATCGCTAGTGCCTCCATACTATAAATTCTCGATTGTGGATCTCGAACGAAAACCAGCATCCACATGGAGTTAATCGCAACTGACATGGTGAGTCGCACGATATATTACCAATTTTGACTCATAAGATCTGCACATTTCAAAATTATAAATATTTTTGGGTTATACCTATGTATATGTTTTTGGATTAAAAGACTATTTTGATTCTACTGGAAGAAGTTCAAATTTTATGGAAATACTAATTTAAGAGAGGTTTCTTGATGAAATATATAAGTGTGGATGTTAAATATATGTAAGATTTTATAAATTATGATTTGTAGTCCAAAAAAAATAGATATAAATGTTTGAAAATGTCTGATCGGTAATCATCAATCTCTTATAAATTTAAAGGTTTTTTTTTTTTTTTAACGTCGACAATAATAGTACTTAATTTAAAGCTTATGGTTTGTAAATTAATAATATGTAATTTTTTTTCTTAAAAAATTTATATTTTAAGAGATATTTAATTTTTAAATTGAAAATTAGAAGAAAAAAGTCATCAATTTTGCATCCTATGTATGTTTTCATTTTTGTTTTTGAGTGACAAACGTGTAACTACATTATTTGACTATATATATATATTTTTTTTATAGGTGCATGTATTAAATGAGAATAATAATTTGTATTTGGACTGAATTAGAAGTAACCTAATAGTTTTGGACTTATTATGAAAAGCCACTTCAAAAATAAAGTTTGTAAGAAAAAGTTGTTGGTTATTTAGTTGTTCATGGGAGATTTGTTAAAAATTATTAAATTATTTTAATTGATAACTTAATAAAATTATGTATAAAATGAATGAAATAATTTTGTGAAATAAAATAAGAGTTTTCTAGAAAATTTAACTCTTTCACAAATATTTACTACATCTAATTCAAAATTTTAAAATTTAAACTTCTTCCAGTAGAATCAAAATAGTTTATTCATCTCAAGAACTCTACATAAGTTGTAATCAAATAACATAAATAGAAATTAAAAGAAATTTTTGACATTAAAAAACTCTTTTTATTAGTAGAAAAAGCATACCAACAAACATGCACTAGGTTAAAATAAAAATGACAACTTTCTTGATATTTTATGGTCTGCCCAATACTTATTAAAATTCTTTAAAAAAATACCTTACTAAAACTTAAATTTATATAATAAAATGACTGTATTCAATTTTAATTAATCTATTGGATCTATATTAATTTCAAAAGGTAGAGATCTAGGATATTAAATATATATATATATATATATATATATATATATATATATATATATATATATATATTGTTGACGGCTGATTTTGGTCTCAGGGCAATATGGGAATATTACTCCGAGACAATCCTCCCTCAATAGTGAATTTGTTTGGTTATGGGGGACCAAAAGCAAATTTAGCAAAAGACAGATAAATGCACCAATCAACAAGGAGATTTAACGTGGTTCGGCGGATCTTGGTCCGACCTACGTCCACGGGCACAAAAAGGATGATACTTTTATTACTCAAACACGCTTCTCAGCTCTCTCTTTTGTTTACAAGTCTCACAATAATGATCTTGATCTCAACTTTTTACTTGTCCCCCCCTTATGCACACTCTACCCTTCTATTTATAATAGTGTAGAAATCATATTCCTATTTGTACAAGAACTTCCTAGTTGAAACAATTTCCCTTTCCCATAAGGATTCATAGTCAAAAACTATATTCACTTCCCCATACCCTATTAGAATAGGATAACTTATCTCCTTACCCCATAAGAATAAGATACTTTATCCCTTTATCCTATAAGAATATGATAACTTATCCCCTTACCCCATAAGAATAGGATAACTTATCTCGGGAGCATATCTCGCTATCTGGTCGGTCTTCATGAGGTCGGTCATGATAGTCTTTTGAACTGAGAATGCTGCTGTCGATCTGATAATACCCGGTCATCCGATCTTAAGTGGTCGGTCTCTACATGTTATGGTCGGGTCGGTTTTAACGATCTTGCCTAAGAAGGGAATTACCCCTTTTACCCATCCCGTGCTGCTTAAATATCATAGTGCTTAAAAACACCATCAACATCTATCCCCTAGTTCTCGGTAACAACGAGTTTGCGAGTTGATGCCGGGAACTATAAAAAAGATGGTGTGCCGATGAATCCGTTGGTGGTCACTCCAGGAACAACAGAGAAAAATGTCTTGGCTGCAAATCTGGTCTTTCCTGCCACCTTCATGTGCTCAGTCAACGAGGATCTCGATATCTACCCATGGAGAAAATGCTTTGCCCTTATGCTGATGACGATCGACTCGGTGGGACGTAACCCGACCACGAGCTGAGAAAAATATTTGGCTCTAGGGAATGTCACCTCCCTAGACCAATATAGGCCGACTCGGTGGGACGTAACCCGACCCCGAGCTAAAAGAAAGACTTGGCACTGGGGGAATGTTACATCCCCAGTCCAAAGAAACCGACTCGGTGGGACGTAACCCGACCCCGAGCTAAAAGAACATTTGGCTCTGGAGGAATGTCACCTCCCCAGACCAATAGAGCCGACTCGGTGGGACGTAACCCGACCCCGAGCTGAAAGAACATTTGGCTCTGGGGGAATGTCACCTCCCCAGACCAATAGAGCCGACTCGGTGGGACGTAACCCGACCCCGAGCTGAAAGAACATTTGGCTCTGGGGGAATGTCACCTCCCCAGACCAATAGAGCCGACTCGGTGGGACGTAACCCGACCCCGAGCTGAAAAAAAGACTTGGCTCTGGGGGAATGTTACATCCCCAGTCCAAAAAAGCCGACTTGGTGGGATGTAACCCGACCCCGAGCTGAATAAACCATAAGGCCTCGACGGAATAAAATCCAGCCCCGAGCCGAATAACCAAGCGGCCTCGGCGGAACGAAATCCAGCCCCGAGCCGAATAAACAAGTGGCCTCGGCGGAATGAAATCCAGCCCCGAGCCGAATAAACAAGTGGCCTCGGCGGAATGAAATCCAGCCCCGAGCCGAAACAAACATCGATCTCGGCGGTACAAGAGCAGACCCGAGCTGGAAAGAAACATTGGTCTCGGCGGTACAAGAGCATACCCGAGATGGAAATAAACATCGGTCTCGGCGGTACAAGAGCAGACCCGAGCCGGAAATAAACATCGGTCTCGGCGGTACAAGAGCAGACCCGAGCCGGAAAGAAACATTGGTCTCGGCGGTACAAGAGCAGACCCGAGATGGAAATAAACATCGGTCTCGGCGGTACAAGAGCAGACCCGAGCCGGAAAGAAACATCGGTCTCGGCGGTGGTACAAGAGCAGACCCGAGATGGAAAGAAACATTGGTCTCGGCGGTACAAGAGCAGACCCGAGATGGAAATAAACATCGGTCTCGGCGGTACAAGAGCAGACCCGAGCCGGAAAGAAACATTGGTCTCGGCGGTACAAGAGCAGACCCGAGATGGAAATAAACATCGGTCTCGGCGGTACAAGAGCAGACCCGAGCCGGAAATAAACATCGGTCTCGGCGGTACAAGAGCAGACCCGAGCCGGAAAGAAACATTGGTCTCGGCGGTACAAGAGCAGACCCGAGATGGAAATAAACATCGGTCTCGGCGGTACAAGAGCAGACCCGAGCCGGAAAGAAACATCGGTCTCGGCGGTACAAGAGCAGACCCGAGATGGAAATAAACATCGGTCTCGACGGTATAAGAGCAGACCCGAGCCGGAAAGAAACATCGGTCTCGGCGGTACAAGAGCAGACCCGAGCCGGAAAGAAACATCAACAAAACGGACTCGGCGGTACAAGAGCAGACCCGAGCCGTAAAACAAATATCAAAATCATTGTGTGGGCCACAACAAACAAGCATAAATAAATGTCAGCCTAAGACAAAAGAAGTTTTACTCACATTTTTGGGATCCGTTGTCTTTCTTGCAACTCTACAAGGGTCACTACAAGTAAGGCTCTTCTTAATACGTCCTCTCTGCATCTCAGCATTCCACGCATCCGACCGGATGACTTTCGCTATCAACTTGGTCGTCCTCAAAAACCGAATGGTCTATGTACTCACTGAGATAGCCTTCTTTCACCAAGTCTTCCACCTGCTCACGCAGGTCTCTGCACCCATTCGTGGTATGTCCCTTTATGTTATGGTAGATACAGTAAGCCCTACTATTTCCCTCCTCAATAGGGAACCTCTTCAATTTAGGCTCGGCCAACAGACCTTTATTCTGGATTTCCCGAACTATCTGGGCCATAGGTTTGTTCAGGGGGGTGTATAATGTCCTCCCCGCGACATGGTTGACTTGGACAGATGACTTTATCTCTTGAACATTACTACTCGGAGGTGTCGTTCTGAGTTTCTTCTGCTCCGAGACCGGTCTCCTCAAATTTCTGATCGAATCCCACTGATTGTCTGACCTGAGTATCTTAGCCTTTCGGGTGTCTACTCCCCGGACAATCTTTTTCTCTTCCTCTATTAAGATAAACTTCCTGGCCAACTCCAGGCAGTGGCATAATCCGATACGTCTTGAATCCTCAGGTGAGTCCACAACTTCCCGACCTTCAGACCTCCCTTGAGACTTTCTAGCGCTTCGGATGACTCGTACGCTCCGACCTCGAGCACCAAATTGTGTACCTTTCAATAAAATTCCTCAGGGGCTCATCATCCCCCTGCTTCATCAGTCTCAATTCTCCCACCATTTTCTTTGGGACGCATGCCCCTTTGAAGTGCCGAACAAATGACTTCCTGAGTTGCGCGAAGCTTCCGATGCTCCCTGAGGCTAGACTTCTGAACCACAGAATGGCAGATCCTCCCAATGTTAGAGGGAAAACTTTGCAAACGGCATCCCCTACTACTCCTTGGACCTCCATTAATAGGACAAAACTTTCAATATGGGACTTTGGATCTGAATGGCCTTTGTAGGGCGTCATGGATGACATGTTGAAACGTCTTGGGAATTTTACCTACCTTATTTCTTATGTGAAGGGAGATTCAACCTCGTCGTCTCGAGCATCTGCTGTATCGGTTTTGGGGCATACTCCCCATTTGGCTAGCTCCTCCCGTAACCAAGATTTCATGCTGCTGTCTTTGGTTCCATGCCGCCTCCTGCGGTTTCCCTTCTTTCTGTTATCTTGGGAGTGGTGCCTCTCAGGCTCGGTATCTTCCCGTTCTTTTTCGTCATATTCTTTCCTTCTTCTCCTAGTGTTGTGAGGGCCATCATAGGAGGAGTCTGGTGACGATTTTTCCTCCTCTTCCTCCCACATGTCCTTGGTCTGGGAATCTCTCTGCACCACCACAGATCTTACCCTGTAGGGACCCCTCCTCCGGGGTCTGCCGTCCTCACTTGTATCGATAATTCTTTTTCCCTCTGCTGTTTCGTTCCTTCGTCGGCTAGTCCCGGCCTCGAACTTTCCGTCGTGTGTTCCTTCCATCTTTTCTAACCGGTCTACTATGGCTTTTAGCAGAGTTTGGTTTTCCTCCCTTTCTTTCCTAAGGTTTTCCTCGATCTTCTCCATCCAATCTGCAGCCGAGCTCCCTGATGATTGTTGGTTTCCGCCTTCCGCCATTGTCTTACTACGCGAGTTGCTTTTTGTAGGATTCCCCACAGACGGCGCCAACTGTTGACGGCTGATTTTGGTCTCAGGGCAATATGGGAATATTACTCCCGAGACAATCCTCCCTCAATAGTGAATTTGTTTGGTTATGGGGGACCAAAAGCAAATTTAGCAAAAGACAGATAAATGCACCAATCAACAAGGAGATTTAACGTGGTTCGGCGGATCTTGGTCCGACCTACGTCCACGGGCACAAAAAGGATGATACTTTTATTACTCAAACACGCTTCTCAGCTCTCTCTTTTGTTTACAAGTCTCACAATAATGATCTTGATCTCAACTTTTTACTTGTCCCCCCCTTATGCACACTCTACCCTTCTATTTATAATAGTGTAGAAATCATATTCCTATTTGTACAAGAACTTCCTAGTTGAAACAATTTCCCTTTCCCATAAGGATTCATAGTCAAAAACTATATTCACTTCCCCATACCCTATTAGAATAGGATAACTTATCTCATTACCCCATAAGAATAAGATACTTTATCCCTTTATCCTATAAGAATATGATAACTTATCCCCTTACCCCATAAGAATAGGATAACTTATCTCGGGAGCATATCTCGCTATCTAGTCGGTCTTCATGAGGTCGGTCATGATAGTCTTTTGAACTGAGAATGCTGCTGTCGATCTGATAATACCCGGTCATCCGATCTTAAGTGGTCGGTCTCTACATGTTATGGTCGGGTCGGTTTTAACGATCTTGCCTAAGAAGGGAATTACCCCTTTTACCCATCCCGTGCTGCTTAAATATCATAGTGCTTAAAAACACCATCAACATATATATATATATATATATATATATATATATATATATATATATATAATATAAGTCAACATTCATCTACCATTAGATTTGACGATTTACTAGACGAAAATTAATTCAGTTGTGATTTTAAGTTATACATTTAAGATTAGATAACCAAGTGTTTTACGTAATATGAGCGAGTGTCAAAATAGCCATCTTTTTCTGGTAAACAAGATGCTATCTTTTAAGTATAAGGAGAGTATTCAATTTAGATTTTAAAAGATTATTTATAGATAAATAAGTATAGTGGATTTTTAAAGATTATTAATGACTTATAATATTTTAATGACTTATAAGATTTTATTAAAAAAAAACAAATTTAATCAGGATTTTTTACTTTTTAGATTTTAAAAGATTTATATCATAAGAATTTATAAGATTTGAAAGGACCACATACAAATTTTTTAGAATGAGAATGAATCAAAGTGTAATTTTTTTAGAATCGAGATTACATGGAATGAAATCAAGAGTTATTTATTTATTTAACACAAGTTGCTGTCTTTTTCTTTTTCTTTTTTGGTTTCTTTGAAATTTACAATAATAATAGTTCAAGTAAATTATAACCAAACAGTTCGACCAAATTACCAAAATAGTTTAACCAAATTACAATAATAATAGTTCAACCAAATTATAACCTAAATAATTCATTCAAATTAGAAATTGGCAGAAATAGTCTCAATGCCAATATAAAGATTTTCTAAAATTCTGGCTTAATTGTTGGTTTCAATTAAGCTAGAACTCACTTCATACTCAGATCTACTTCACTTATTGTGGCTTAATTTTTCTGTAGGAACCTCCCAACCTAAAGGGGGAATGAGATGATGGATTACATTGGCGGGGTGATGGAGGCTAGTAGGATGGTTCATGGTGATTTGATACTATGAACGCATCTATGTTAGGATTATATGAAAACTCTTTTATTCCAAAATCTCTATTTTTTTCCCCATAAGTTGTTGCATCAGTATCATCAACGCCCTATGCAATGGAGCCATTCCCGGTAGCAGTTCTACCCCAAACAACAATCTTCAAACCTCATAATCAACTACACTATTTTCTCAAAGTTTATTGTGACTTGGATGAGACTAGCAAATAATAAATTATTCACCGTTAATATATTACAAATAATATAATATACTAAACTAGTAAGCTATTAATATATTTAAAAGATTATGAACTAAAATCACATTTAAGTAATCTTTCCATATTTCATCACTAGTAGTGAACGTCTTTGCAATTAGATCTCACCCAAAGCCAGAGTTGTTACGCATAAGCGTAGACAACTTATTATATTGCTTCTTAAACCACTTCATTCGGCTCAAGTAATTATTATAGGAAATGAATTCAGGAAAAATAAAAAATAAAAACACATTTATTTCGGTATAAACTAAATCAGATTTTGAAGCAGTTTGAAAGTATTTAAAATAATATAAAAAATGAGATTTTCTTAAAAACCCAAAATTATAAGGAGTATTCCAATTCAATTCAAACACAAAGAATTTTTCCATTTTAGTCCACATATATATTAAATGACATAAATATATCTAACAAAATGGAACACTCAAAATATTTATAAAAAAATAGAAAAAGAAACTCAGCGAATATTGGCTTATTTTTTCAAGGGAAATTATCATCAATCCAACCGGAAATTATCATCAATCCAACCGGAAATTATATGATTTTAGAAAAAACACACAATTTTTAAAAAAATGACATATGTACATCGAACATCAGCTAAATTTTGGATGGTAAATGATCATTTTTAATAACTTTGAGTATACAGATAACATTTTCTCAAAATCATGTGTTTTTCGAACATTAAGTAATTCTCGGATGCAGAGATGATTATCTCCTTTTTTTTTTTTAAATCTAACTTTCAAACTAAAAAAAAACTAGATATTCTTTAATCTAACTTTCAAATTAAAAAATAAATATTTCCCAAAATATAAAGTATTTCAAAAAAATACATATTATTAATTTACAAATCATAAGCTTTAAACACAAGTACTATTTTTAATATATTTCGACGAAAAATAAGTCAATAATGACCCTTTTATTTATAAGTTCTCAATCAATCGTATTCAAATATTTATATCTCTTTCATCCGGACCCAAATCACAATCTATAAAATGCTACATACATCTATCATTCATGCCTATAGTTTTCATTAAGGAGCCTCTCTCAAATTAGGAATTCCAAAAAGTCAAAATCAACTTCAAAATCACTATATCGCAACAGTCACATATACAGTCACAGTCATAATGACAATTACAATTACAATATTAGTCGAAGTTACAATATCATTTTACATACCTAAAAAAAAAAATATGAACATCTCCAACTTTAAAAAAATCACTTTCACGTCATTGTTCACATAAACAGTGATTTAAAAAAATATACGGAGTCCAATCTTTGAAAAAGATTATTCTTACAGTGAATATAGTATTACAAAAATAAATATTGGAATTGAAATGGGTAATATAAGAATATAAATATGACTAAAATTAACCCTGAGTTATATTTTAGACTAAAGATAATGAATCTTACAAAATTAAAATTATTTATATAACTCATTAGGAATTTATTCTTATTAAAAATTAATCATGCTTGCAGGGCTGACCTCAAATTAACCCCAGTGGCCCTATTTTATTTTATTTTTTTTAATAAATAGCCCAAGCCTACTACAAAGATGCCCCCGCTACCTCATTAAAATTTAAAAATAAAAAGGAATTCACCCTATGACTCAAAGTCAAATTGGTCCTACAGTCTTTAAAAAAAAAAAACTTTTTTTGGGTAACGTGTGAAATCATATCACTAAATCATTCGATCTGAATTTTAAACGGATCATGTAAAATCCCATAATATATATATATAAGTTAAGAATAAATTTATAAACATTGATGAAATAGTCCTTTCAAACTAACATTTCCTATTTTCGTGATCAAATAATTCACGATTAGCGAGAAACAATGCAAAATTGTACACTCATGGCTCACGTTACGATCGAAATGGACATACTGGTTATTTTTGACCTCACTTTGTAGCTTTTATCTATATATGTCGATTGTCGAGTAGTACTGATAAAGTTGCTTTTATGTTATGTTGTTGTCATTTGGACCACTGCATGGCTGAATGAATAGATGGATCTGTAATATCACATTTCAAATTAATACAAATTTTTTTCCCTTATCCCCTAAACTTCCACTGACACACGTCTCATTTTCCCACAAAAAATCAGCAAACATTCCTAATCTAACTAAAATACTACAAGATATTATAAAAGAACAAAACTAATAAACTATTATCTTACGTGTGTTTAATGTGAAACATAAGGAGAGGGAGCACGGGTGTGTTAACTGTATAAAGAATGTATTGAAGTCATTTTCAGAGATTAGCAAGAGAGAGTCGAAACCAATGGAGAGAGAATAAAGTAGAGAGAGATATGGTTTCATTCGACCTCCCGGACTAGAATCTTCCCTTGTCGAGATACGCCGTATAGACACTTCGGTTGTCCAGATCGGACCCTATGAGCTATTGTCATTTGACCATTCGTCAGTAATTACCGTGCATTCGTCGTCCCAACCATCACCATTGTGATCCTCATGACGTGTACTGACCATTGATCACATTGTTGTGGGATTTTGAAGTCGTCCGAGTTCGGTATATGATTGTTATAATTTTGGGCTGTAGATGCAAAATTTTGAAAATTTTAGACTAAATCGTAAAATTAGTATAATTAGCGTGTAAATATGAAATTTCTAGTTTTTAAGGGTTAATAAGTGATATTTAGGAGTTGTAGGACCAAATTGATGATGTAGGAGAGTATTGGAGATTAAATTGAAAATTTGAAAAGTTCGGGGATAAAATCATAATTTTATAGAAATATAGAGAGCTAATCATAATTTTATAATTTTCAGATTTTAGCGAGGACATAGATGTATAGAGAATTTTTACATGGATTGAGATAAATATAATGCATGATGATCCCCTTAACATAATTTTTTATTGGTTATTTTTGTCGTAAAAGTGTGTATGTGTATATATTGTTAGAAAAAACAGAACAAACAATATTGATGAAGGCTTTGACGTGTATTCACTGTCCTTAAAGGAATTATGCCCCCACTGTGTTGCTACCAGATTAATGGCAGTTCATTCAGGATATACAAAGCCAGACAGAAATTTCTAGATAGCAATTCTAGAAATTCTCCAAGAACATGTAACCAAGAATCGTTTTTGAGAGTAAGTAAATATTTGGAAGTTGTTGTATGTGGGAAATCAGAAGTGGAAATGCATTTATAGAACTCTAAAGTTATAACACTTCAAAATGACATAGCACTTCAAAATGACACAACTGTTGGCCTTTAAAAATAGTTAAAAACTGTTTTTTAAGATAAAAAAACAAAAATTAATTAAACTAATTAATTAATTTCGAATTTAAGTGCCCATGTGCCCCAAGTGCCCAAGTGTCAATCTTTGACTTTAAATAATATATATATATATATATAACAAATATTTACATTTCCCTCCTATATTTTTCCCTCCAAACTTTCCAACACCAATTTGAATTATTTGGCTCTTCCTATGTGGGATAGGAAGTCACCCATTTATCACTAACTATATCAACAATCCCCCACTTAGTTAGTGATAAATAATATTAAGATTTATGCATATAGAAGGTGTCTTTCGACTTAAACCTACTACTTGTATAGACATATCAAGATATCATCAAAAAAATGGTTATATATAGAATATTAAACCATTGTTCCTATATAGACAAGATCGGAAACATTATACACAAAAACCTTACATACTTCTTTTACATGTTCACCGTGAGCATTAGCACCATATAATGGCCTTGTGATACCATCATGTTTCATAACACTTACAAAGTTTAACATCCCAAACTTTGATTGAAGCGACACCACTTCTTGTGTTTACATAGGTGAAGATTTAATCAAGTCTTTGATTTGGACTAACTTAGTTCTTAACCAAACTTTGTTTCTTCATTAAGAGTAATTTATACTCACCCTCATTTTCTTAAGCACTATGTTTTCCAGGTTAGCAAACTGATTTATTACACATATATATATAAAAAATCAATTCATCATTAGGATAATATTGTGTGGAATCACAACCCTATATATTTGTGTTTTTTGTTTATTTTCCTTAGTATTTTCTTTTTTGTTTTTATTTATTTATTTATTTAGCAAATCCACATTCAATCAACCAATTAGTAATCATTCATTTCTCCCTAAATTAGATACTTGTAAATAAATAGTATCAACAATTAATAACAACAGTAGAAATTAAGTCCTCGTGAGATCGATATTTTTATACTACTGGAGTGATACGTGTACTTGCGTTACGTGAGTGATTTCACTGATCAGGTCGAACCATATTAATGTACAAAAAGGTGAACTAACCATGAGGGTATAGGACCAAGAAGTAACATTCAATGTTTTCAAAGTCATGAATTTCCCAGATGACGAAAAGAAAGAGGAATGTTTCAGACTTGATATGATAGATAGTACCGTTCAGAACTCTGATGAAATTCAAAGTTCCACTGAAAAACTTAGAGCATGCCATCTGCCTGTGGAGCTTGAAGATAAAGTGTACTGCGCACTGAAGAAGTTAAATCTTTAACTATAAGCAACATGAGAGAAAAGGCTCCACCAACTCAACAAATTGGAGGAATTTCAGATACAGCCTTTTGAGAATGCCAAACTGTACAAAGAAAGGGCCAAGAAGAAACATGATCAGATGATAGTGCGCATATAACTGAAACCGGGGCAGTGGGTATTGTTAAGCAAATCAAGGTTGAAACTTTTCCTTGGGAAGTTAAAATCACGGTGTTCAGGTCCATTCTTAATCACCTAAGTTTTACCATATGGAGACGTTGAGTTACATGATCCCAACTTTAATGAAATATTTAAAGTTAAAAGCAAGCGTGTCAAGCACTACTAGGGAGAAGCGATAAAAAAGAAAGTGTCATACTTGCAGATCCAACCTAACATTCGAGCAGTCATGTCTAGCTGACGACGTTAAATTTAGCGCTAGCAGTGAGTCAATGACCGGCGTAAACACACACGTATAACGCAAGCACACGTATCGTTCAAGTAGTATAAAATTATCGATCCCACGATGACTTAATTCCTACTATTGTTATTAATTGTTGATACTATTTATTTACAAATATCTAATTGAGGGAGAAGGAAAATGTTTGCTTGAATGATTTGATTTGTAGATTTTCTAAATAAATAAAAAGATAAAAAGACAAAAGAAAACACTAAGGAAAATAAAAGACTCAAAGATCTAGGGTTGTGAATCATTCTAATATCTTTAAAAAGATGAAGTGAATATTTTATGTTTGTGTAATAAATCAGTTTACTAATCTGGAACACAAATTTATGCGAAAGCCTCTATCGATGGTCAGACGCAAATACTCAGTTTAACCCAATTGAACCATATGTCTATGTCAACCAAATTATCTGGATTCATTAAGTTTAAGTTCCAATTATTGCTACCCCCGCCCGACAGGTATATGTCTATCCTGTAAGGAAATCTATTAAAGGGTTATCTATCCTCAAGGAAGATCGTGGGCTATTAAGTCAAAGGTTGAAACCTAAAATCCCTATGTCTAGTTCATTTTAGATTTACCACATTAATCTTATTGGTGATCAAACAACAAGAAACACTTAAGACTTAATATGTAAACCTTTAAATTACTCAAATTATAAAATAATCCCTTATAAACCGGTGATATTCGATTTCATCACAATCCTAGAAAACTAACTTAGTTATAACACATAGTTATGAAAAGTAAAAAAAACATAAAAATTACTAAAAAGTAAATGCAGAAAAATAAATAAAATGCTAAGATAAAAGAAATTAACTTCTACTATTAACTATTTAGATATCTCTCATAATATAATATATATACTTGTGATAATTTTACAAACCAGCCATATAGGCGGTAACCTAATTAAGTCAAATTAAGTTCAACCAGCCATTAAGGCGGTAATATTTGTTAATAAACCAGCCATAAAGGCGGAACAATAAATAAACCAGCCATAAAGGCGGAACAATAAATAAACCAACCGACCAGTATGGCGGTATCCTCATTAAGTCAGGTTTTAAATAGTTTATATATTATATTTAAGGGAGATAAATCTAAATAGCAATAGTAAAAGAATTACATTTTTACCTTAGCAGGGAAAAGTTACCTCCTCATAGTAAAATGGTAAAAAGTAAAAATAAATTACTATTCAAAAAATAGAATTATTATTACTATTTCAGAACTTAATTAAAATTAAATACAAAACTGAATTAAAAGAAACTAAGAAGAAAACTCCTTATTTACATCAGAGGATTTCAAGAAAGAGGTACATTTGAAACTGAAAATTCGAGATGAATTTATAGGCCCGAGTAAGTGTCACGAGTCGGGCCGCGCAAGCCTTGCGCGGCGCGACGCGCTGATGTGGCAGTTCCTGATTCGTTGCTTCTGGTCTTATCTGACACGTGGCAAGACGGCTGAAGCGATAAGGTGACACGTGGCAAGGCGGCTGGCTGATGTCTGCTCATTGAATTTTTGACACGTGGCACGCGACCCACGTTAGCAGATCGCTTGTGATGATGACACGTGGCACGACGCACGTTAGCAAAGTCAAACTTCTCAAATTCTGACCCGTTGACCCGGCGCACGTTAGCAGCCTCCGGTGCACATTAGGCGTCGCGACGCGCAAAATTACAAAAATGTCATTTTTGCCAATTTTCACAGTTTTGCTCCAAATCACCTCAAGAATGTCCTGAAACTTTATTTATCTACAAAATAACACAAAACACATCAAAATATTCACAAAACTCAAGAAACTATATAAAATATTAAGTTAAATGAGTGGGAAATAGTGATACATTTACCACTCATCACACCCCCAAACCTAACATTTTGCTAGTCCTCGAGCAAAATAAAATAACATAATAAAATTTAACCAAGCCACTTTCGTAGGGATCACGGTTGCATTTAGCATATGCAACAAGCCTTTAAACCCATAGGTGTCCCTAGTGGACGAGTTGTAGTCTCGTGAGGGTTTACAGCAATGATACCCACAAACATTTTATAAAAGTAAAAAGGTAGTAAAACTAATACACACAAAAGCAAAACTAATACACACAAAAGCAAAAAGACAAGCGAAAAGAGAATAAAGAAGTTAGTAACTAAATAGGTGAAACTTTTACTCCAAGTTTACTATTTGTTTTGTTTCATTCTAAATTACTGAATAAGTAAATTCTCCGATTATATTTACCATTCTCCATATACACAGCCAACAAAAATATTAAACAACTCATTTTTGCCCACAACAGTCATAAGTATAGTTGATAAGAGAGTAATATTTTTGTCCTAAAGTTTTATCAGAATTCACACCTTTTTGTAGCAGTGGAATGAATTTTTCTGATATTTCTGATTTTTTTCTATGATTTTTTTTTTCTATTTTTTATTTATATATAATATCTTCCATCTATGTAGCGAACTTTAGGTCGGTGACTCCCAAACCAGTTGGCTTTAGGGCACCAGGTGTTAAGACACCCCTACGGGCTTAATTACTCAGACTTCAGATATATATATATATATATATATATATGCAGCATCTTTGATCCATGTATCGAGCTTTGGGTCAGTGACTCCCAAACCAGTTAGTTTTAGGGCACTAGGTGTTAAAACACCCTTACAGACTTAATAACTCGGATCTCAGATTTTTTTTTATTCCATCACTTTTTTGAGATGTTTCCTCCGAATGAACTAGAGTACTGGATATTATAAACTTTTCAATTTTATCTCATGTCTGTATGTTACCATGTATGTTGATAATACCTGCCAACTGAGCATATAAAGATCCATTTTAGTCAGTATTTATGGAGAATTTACAAATTAAATAATTCAAAAGGAAATAAACAAAAATTAACTTGTTTTGAAATAGGTTTGAGATACGTCTCAGGTATAGAAATTCCTTACTCAGCTATCTCTTACCAATTTCACCTTTTTAGTCAAAATAAAAACACAAAATATGCAAAATATTTTTGTAATTTTTGAAATTTTTGAAATTTTTTTGTATTTTTCGAAAAAATTTGGACTAAAAAAAACAACTCACAAACTAAAAACAAGGTAGATTTCCCGTTGTGGATTCCCTAGAGGGGGGGTGGAGCGAGGCTCTCTTAAGTACCCAAGCCTCTTAGGCTCTTATCGCTTGGTGTCAGGAATAAACAACGAGTCCTCCAAATTAGTCTATCACAATGAGCTACGGGTGAATGATTATCTAGGTGCCTTCACAGCTTTTCTTTATAGAAAGGTAGTGAGTGAAGGAATACACCAAACCATCACATACTCCCTAAACAGTAGAATAAGAGTTTAGAATATAATACCTGGTTAGCTGAAATTCTACAAGAAATTAAAGGTTAAGATCCAGATTAATCCGATGCCTCTTACCATGATCGTCCTCGGACCAATTTATCTTTGAAAGGATAGGGTCAACTTATGGTTCATAGGCTAAAAGTTGGTCTATTAAATCTGGAGCAGTTCTGGCAGTAAAGAAGAGTTTTTTCAAAGGTTTTGACACGAACCCATTTCTCCGAGCATCATCAAGAAACACACAACGAAAATCATAAAATCCTTCAACAGCCCAGATGATTCAATAAGATTTGCTTCTGCCAAGGGTTTTGGGATGATTCCCAAACGTGACTGTCTCATTCCTATACAGCCTTTGAAACGATCCCTATAAGTCAAAGATTTCCTCCGCCATATATTAAGTGCATATTCCTTGCAGCTAAGACTCGACCCAATTCATGTGCTGCTTCTACGTATTGTGGCTTAACACCAACACTACTACCGCAAAACACACAGATGTTTTCAACTCGTCTTCTTGAAGTAGCTTCCATTTTTTTATGTATTTCTTTCTCAAATCTGGATGCCTCCAAATGTGCAATGACGAGCTGAATTTATAGTACCTGAAAAGGGTGAGTAATAGTAGCACTAGTATCTTCCAAAGGAAGCTTGTTAGCTAAACAAAAAAAAAAAAATCGTGAAAGGTCAAAAATTCTGGATCATGCCTACGAAAATAAAGATAATTACGACAGAAAAGTGAATAAAAGCAATAATTAAGGCAACAAAATTGTGTATGCAATACGCCACTCGTTTGGTATATAAATCCATTAGGATGTGTCTCAAGATTTCATTCCTTACTCATCCATTGCTAATGAATTGGTTCTCATCTTTATAATTTCCAAACACCATTCATTCTGTCTTAAAATGCTCCGTTTGTGCTTTTCCCTACAAAACAACGCACAAAATTAAAAATTCTTCAACATGTATACACAAAATATGAAAAAAAAAATTAAAAACAAATTGCATGGGTTGCCTCCCTACTAGCGCTAGATTTTTTCGTCTTCAGCCAGACGTGACTGAAATCCATCTGTCAATGAGGTTTCAGCGTCGTTTTGGATGTCCTATTAAAGATAATCCCGTGAGCGTTGCTTTTGAAGGGTCTCTTCCAAAGGTAAAGGGGAAAAAGAATTTTGTCCAATTCAGTGTTTGTGCCAACTTTTTAATCTTTGTTGCTCCATTGGTTCCTGAAAAGAAAGAAAGAAAATCAGGAGGTCTCGTATGGTGCTTGAATTGGAATGGAAGTTCCATTCTGTCAAGTTTCTGGGTGATATCTTTGATTTGTACTCCCCAAAACACAGCGATGTTTCCCTGAATGCTCTGGATTTTCAATTTGGTCAGACATTTTCTCCTCCATTTGCTCTGCTTCTTGCTCCACCTTTTCTTTACAGATGTATTTTAAAATTTCTGTATTCAGCTCTTCATCTGTCATCTGTGAAATACATGTTTCAAAATTGTCAACCTGAGGATGAAAAGAAATGTCAGATTTTAGGTCTTCATCCTCTGATATGACTGGAATGGATGGTTCATGAAGATCTTCTTCAAACATCGTTGCAAAGCATGCTCTAAGATCTTCATTCTGAGGATTGAAAGTTTCATCCTCATTTGTTGGTGCAGTTTGGACAAAAAACTCAGTTTCTTTATCCTCGTCAGAGTCAGAATAATAAAAATCAAATTGAGACTTTGTTGGTGCATGCTCCTGAACTGATACCTCTGATTATTGATACTGTTCAGCCTCGTCCTCTGTTTTGATGTCATGATGAATCTCAGGATATTCGAAGGCTTCTTCAGTATTATTTGAATTTGCTCCGTGAGATATGTGATTCAGGTTCCCTGTTAATTGTCTAACTTGATCTGTCATTCTTTGTATATACGCCGCTTGACTCTGAATTTGTACATCAAATTGAGCTTCTCGTTTCTCTAGCCAATCTTTTGGCATGTCATTCAACTGATCTTTCTCTGATGGATCTGGTTCTTGATGAAGATCGTAGATGGATTGTGGATAAGATGGAAAATGTGATGATTCTTTGTACCTTGAATGATTCCAATAATTCTGCCACTCTGAAAGGTATATACATTGATCGCTCGGGTGGTTACCATCACAAATTACACATCTCCCCATTTCGTTCTGTTGAGCAAATGTAGAATTGCTTGGTTCTGGCATCCAATGATAGTCATTGGGCTGGACAACAGGCCTCAGAAAACCATATTGTTGCTCCCGGATTTGGGGTGTATCTTTTTCTAGTAAAGCTTGTAATTTTTCAAAATGTTCCATTTTTTTAATCACCTGAAAACAAAAGGAAGAAATAAAAATTACAGATAAAAATAAAGAAAATTAGATACAAGTAAATTAGATAGCTTCAAATTAATAACTCAAGAAAAATAGGTCCCCGGCAAAGGCGCCAAAAACTTGACCGACGTAAACACACACGTATAACGCAAGCGCACGTATCGTTCAAGTAGTATAAAATTATCGATCCCACGATGACTTAATTCCTACTATTGTTATTAATTGTTGATACTATTTATTTACAAATTCTAATTGAGGGAGAAGGAAAATGTTTGCTTGAATGATTTGATTTGTAGATTTGCTAAATAAATAAAAAGATAAAAAGATAAAAGAAAATACTAAGGAAAATAAAAGACTCAAAGATCTAGGGTTGTGAATCATTCTAATATCCTTAAAAAGATGAAGTGAATATTTTATGTTTGTGTAATAAATCAGTTTAATAATCTGGAACATGAATTTATGCGAAAGCCTCTGTCGATGGTCAGACGCAAATACCCAGTTTAACCCAATTGAACCATATGTCTATGTCAACCAAATTATCTGGATTCATTAAGTTTAAGTTCCAATTATTGTTACCCTCGCCCGACAAGTATATGTCTATCCTGTAAGGAAATCTATTAAAGGGTTATCTATTCTCAAGGAAGATCGTGTGCTATTAAGTCAAAGGTTGAAACCTAAAATCCACATGTCTAGTTCATTTTAGATTTACCACATTAACCTTATTGGTGATCAAACAACAAGAAGCATTTAAGACTTAATAAGTAAACCTTTAAATTACTCAAATTATAAAATAACCCCTTATAAACCGGTGATATTAGATTTCATCACAATCCTAGAAAACTAACTTAGTTATAACACATAGTTATGACAAGTAAAAAAAAACATAAAATTACTAAAAAGTAAATGTAGAAAAATAAATAAAATGCTAAGATAAAAGAAATTAACTTCTACTATTAACTATTTAGATATCTCCCATAATATAATATATATACTTGTGATAATTTTACAAACCAGCCATATAGGCGGTAACCTGATTAAGTCAAATTAAGTTCAACCAGCCATTAAAGCGGTAATATTTGTTAATAAACCAGCCATAAAGGCGGAACAAAAATAAACCAGCCATAAAGGCGGAACAATAAATAAACCAACCGACCAGTATGGCGGTATTCTCATTAAGTCAGGTTTTAAATAGTTTATATATTATATTTAAGGGAGATAAATCTAAATAGCAATAGTAAAAGAATTACATTTTTACCTTAGCAGAGAAAAGTTACCTCCTCATAGTAAAACGGTAAAAAGTAAAAATAAATTACTATTCAAAAAATAGAATTATTATTACTATTTCAGAACTTAATTAAAATTAAATACAAAACTGAAATTAAAAGAAACTAAGAAGAAAACTCCCTATTTACATCAGAGGATTTCAAGAAAGAGGTACATTTGAAACTGAAAATTCGAGCCGAATTTATAGGCCCGAGTAAGTGTCGTGAGTCGGGCCGCGCAAGCCTTGCACGGCGCGACACACTGACATGGCAGTTCCTGATTCGTTGCTTCTGGTCTTATCTGACACGTGGCAAGGCGGCTGAAGCGATAAGGTGACACGTGGCAAGGCGGCTGGCTGATGTCGGCTCATTGAATTTTTGACACGTGGCACGCGACGCACGTTAGCAGATCGCTTGTGATGATGACACGTGGCACGACGCACGTTAGCAAAGTCAAACTTCTCAAATTCTGACCGGGCGCACGTTAGCAGCCTCTGGTGCACATTAGGCGTCGCGACGCGCAAAATTACAAAAATGTCATTTTTGCCAATTTTCACAGTTTTGCTCCAAATCACCTCAAGAATGTCTTGAAACTTTATTTATCTACAAAATAACACAAAACACATCAAAATATTCACAAAACTCAAGAAACTATATAAAATATTAAGTTAAATGAGTGGGAAATAGTGATACATTTACCACTCATCACACCCTCAAACCTAACATTTTGCTAGTCCTCGAGCAAAATAAAATAACATAATAAAATTTAAGTAAGCCACTTTCGTAGGGATCACGGTTGCATTTAGCATATGCAACAAGCCTTTAAACCCCTAGGTGTCCCTAGTGGACGAGTTGTAGTCTTGTGAGGGTTTACATCAATGATACCCACAAACATTTTATAAAAGTAAAAAGGTAGTAAAACTAATACACACAAAAGCAAAAAGACAAGCGAAAAGAGAATAAAGAAGTTAGTGACTAAATATGTGAAACTTTTACTCCAAGTTTACTAGTTGTTTTGTTTCATTCTAAATTACTGAATAAGTAAATTCTCCGATTATATTTACCATTCTCCATATACACAGCCAACAAAATATTAAACAACTCAATTTTTCCTACAACAGTCATAAGTATAGTTGATAAGAGAGTAATATTTTTGTCCTAAAATTTTATCAGAAGTCACACCTTTTGTAGCAATGGATGAATTTTTCTGATTTTTCTGATTTTTTTCTTTGATTTTTTTTCTATTTTTTATTTATATATAATATCTTTCATCTATTTAGCGAGCTTTAGGTCGGTGACTCCCAAACCAGTTGGCTTTAGGGCACCAGGTGTTAAGACACCCCTACGGACTTAATTACTCAGACTTCAGATATATATATATATATATATATATATATTATATATATAATATATATATATTATATATATATATATATTTTTGCAGCATCTTTGATCCATGTATCGAGCTTTGGGCCAGTGACTCCCAAACCAGTTGGTTTTAGGGCACTAGGTGTTAAAACACCCTTACAAACTTAATAACTCGGATCTCAGATTTTTTTTATTCCATCACTTTTTTGAGATGTTTCCTCCAAATGAACTAGAGTACTGGATATTACAAACTTTTCAATTTTACCTCATGTCCGTATGTTACCATGTATGTTGATAATACCTGCCAACTGAGCATATAAATATCCATTTTAGTCAGTATTTATGGAGAATTTACAAATTAAATAATTCAAAAGGAAATAAACAAAAATTAACTTGTTTCGAAATAGGTTTGAGATATGTCTCAGGAGTAGAAATTCCTTACTCAGCTATCTCTTACCAATTTCACATTTTTAGTCAAAATAAAAACACAAAAAATGCAAAATATTTTTGTAATTTTTGAAATTATTTCAATTTTTTTGTATTTTTCAAAAAAAATTTGGACTAAAAAAAACAAATCACAAACTAAAAACAAGGTAGATTTCCCATTGTGGATTCCCTAGAGGGAGGGTGGAGCGAGGCCCTCTTAAGTACCCAAGCCTCTTAGGCTCTTATCGCTTGGTGTCAGGAATAAACAACGAGCCTTCCAAATTAATCTATCACAATGAGCTACAGGTGAATGATTATCTAGGTGCCTTCACAGCTTTTCCTTATAGAAAGGTAGTGAGTGAAGGAATACACCAAACCATCACATATTCCCTAAACAGTAGAATAAGAGTTTAGAAGATAATACCTGGTTAGTTGAAATTCTACAAGAAATTAAAGGTTAAGATCCAGATTAATCCGACGCCTCTTACCACGATCGTCCTCGGACCAATTTATCTTTGAAATGATAGGGTCAGCTTGTGGTTCATAGGCTAAGAGTTGGTCTATTAAATCCGGAGCAGTTCTGGCAGTAAAGAGTTCTTTCAAAGGTTTTGACACGAACCCATTTCTCCGAGCATCATCAAGAAACACACAACGAAAATCATAAAATCCTTCAACAGCCCAATTGGTTTCTGGTGTATGTTCAGGTTCACCCAAGATAGCACAATAAAAATTTCCTCCAATGTACCCAAGCCACCTGGCAGAGCAATAAAAGCATCAGCACGGTTAATCATTTCTACCAATCGTTCAGACATACCTGGCACGATCAGTTCCTCTCCATTTGATGGTTCAATAAGATTTGCTTCTGCCATGGGTTTTTGGATGATTCCCCAAAACGTGACTGCCTCATTCCTATACAGCCTTTGAAACGATCCCCATAAGTCAAAGATTTCCTCCGCCATATATTAAGTGCATATTCCTTGCAGCTAAGACTCGACCCAATTCATGTGCTGCTTCTACGTATTGTGGCTTAACACCAACACTACTACCGCAAAACACACAGATGTTTTCAACTCGTCTTCTTGAAGTGGCTTCCATGTTTTTATGTATTTCTTTCTCAAATCTGGATGCCTCCAAATGTGCAATGACGAGATGAATTTATAGTACCTGAAAAGAGTGAGTAATAGTAGCACTAGTATCTTCCAAATGAAGCTTGTTAGCTAAACAAAACAAAAGAAATCGTGAAAGGTCAAAAATTCTGGATCATGTCTTCGAAAATAAAGATAATTACGACAGAAAAGAGAATCAAAGAAATAATTAAGGCAACGAAATTATGTATGCAATACGTCACTCGTTTGGTATATAAATCCATTAGGATGTGTCTCAAGATTTCATTTCTTACTCATCATTTGCTAATGAATTGGTTCTCATCTTTATGATTGCCAAACACCATTCCTTCTGTCTTAAAATGCTCCATTTGTGCTTTTCCTTACAAAACAACGCACAAAATTAAAAATTCTACAATATGTATACACAAATTATGAAAACAAAAATTACAACAAATTGCATGGGTTGCCTCCCTGCTAGCGCTAAATTTTTCATCTTCAGCCAGACGTGACTGAAATCCATCTGTCAATGAGGTTTCAGCATCGTTTTGGATGTCCTATTAAAGACAATCTCGTGAGCGTTTCTTTTGAAGGGTCTCTTCCAAAGGTAAAGGGGAAAATGAATTTTGTCACATTCAGTGCTTATGCCACCTTTTTAATCTTTGTTGCTCCATTGGTTCCTGAAAAGAAAGAAAGAAAGTCAGGAGGTCTCGTATGGTGCTTGACTTGGAATGGAAGTTCCATTCGGTCAAGTTTCTGGGTGATATCTTTGATTTGTACTCCCCAAAACAGCGATGTTTCTCCTGAATGCTCTGGATTTTCAATTTGTTCAGACATTTTCTCCTCCATTTGCTCTGCTTCTTGCTCCACCTTTTCTTCACAGATGTATTTTAAAATTTCTGTATTCAGCTCTTCATCTGTCATCTGTGAAATACATGTTTCAAAATTGTCAACCTGAGGATGAAAATAAATGTCAGATTTTAGGTCTTCATCCTCTGATATGACTGGAATGGATGGTTCATGAAGATCTTCTTCAAACATCGTTGCAAAGCATGCTCTAAGATCTTCATTCTGAGGATTGAAAGTTTCATCCTCATTTGTTGGTGCAGTTGGACAAAAAACTCAGTTTCTTTATCCTCGTCAGAGTCAGAATAATAAAAATCAAATTGAGACTTTGTTGGTGCAGGCTCCTGAACTGATACCTCTGATTCTTGATACTGTTCAGCCTCGTCCTCTGTTATGATGTCATCATGAATCTCAGGATATTCGAAGGCTTCTTCAGTATTATTTGAATTTGCTCCGTGAGATATGTGATTCAGGTTCCCTGTTAATTGTCTAACTTGATCTGTCATTCTTTGTATAGACGCCGCTTGACTCTGAATTTGTACATCAAATTGAGCTTCTCGTTTCTCGAGCCAATCTTTTGGCATGTCATTCAACTGATCTTTCTCTGATGGATCTGGTTCTTGATGAAGATCGTAGATGGATTGTGGATAAGATGGAAAATGTGATGATTCTTTGTACCTTGAATGATTCCAATAATTCTGCCACTCTGAAAGGTATATACATTGATCGCTCGGGTGGTTACCATCATAAATTACACATCTCCTCATTTCGTTCTGTTGAGCAAATGTAGAATTGCTTGGTTCTGGCATCCAATGATAGTCATTGGGCTGGACAACAGGCCTCAGAAAACCATATTGTTGCTCTCGGATTTGGGGTGTATCTTTTTCTAGTAAAGCTTGTAATTTTTCAAAATGTTCCATTTTTTTAATCACCTAAAACAAAAGGAAGAAATAAAAATTACAGATAAAAATAAAGAAAATTAGATACAAGTAAATTATATAGCTTCAAAATTAATAACTCAAGAAAAATAAGTCCCATGCAAAGGCGCCAAAAACTTGACCGGCGTAAACACACACGTATAACGCAAGTGCACGTATCGTTCAAGTAGTATAAAATTATTGATCCCACGATGACTTAATTCCTACTATTGTTATTAATTGTTGATACTATTTATTTACAAATATAGAATTGAGGGAGAAGGAAAATGTTTGCTTGAATGATTTGATTTATAGATTTGCTATATAAATAAAAAGATAAAAAGACAAAAGAAAATACTAAGGAAAATAAAAGACTCAAAGATCTAGGGTTGTGAATCATTCTAATATCTTTAAAAAGATGAAGTGAATATTTTATGTTTGTGTAATAAATCAGTTTAATAATCAGGAACATGAATTTATGCGAAAGCCTCTGTCGATGGTCAGACGCAAATACCCAGTTTAACCTAATTGAACCATATGTCTATGTCAACCAAATTATCTAGATTCATTAAGTTTAAGTTCCAATTATTGCTACCCCCGCCCGACAGGTATATGTCTATCCTGTAAGGAAATCTATTAAAGGGTTATCTATCCTCAAGGAAGATCGTGAGCTATTAAGTCAAAGGTTGAAACCTAAAATCCATATGTCTAGTTCATTTTAGATTTACCACATTAATCTTATTGGTGATCAAACAACAAGAAGCATTTAAGACTTAATAAGTAAACCTTTACATTACTCAAATTATAAAATAACCCCTTATAAACCTGTGATTTTAGATTTCATCACAATCCTAGAAAACTAACTTAGTTATAACACATAGTTATGACAAGTAAAAAAAACATAAAAATTACTAAAAAGTAAATGCAGAAAAATAAATAAAATGCTAAGATAAAATGAATTAACTTCTACTATTAACTATTTAGATATCTCTCATAATATAATATATATACTTGTGATAATTTTACCAACCAGCCATATAGGCGGTAACCTGATTAAGTCAAATTAAGTTCAACCAGCCATTAAGGCGGTAATATTTGTTAATAAACCAGCCATAAAGGCGGAACAAAAATAAACCAGCCATAAAGGCGGAACAATAAATAAACAACCGACCAGTATGGTGGTATCCTCATTAAGTCAGGTTTTAAATAGTTTATATATTATATTTAAGGGAGATAAATCAAAATAGAAATAGTAAAAAAATTACCTTTTTACTTTAGCAGGGAAAAGTTACCTCCTCATAGTAAAACGGTAAAAAGTAAAAATAAATTACTATTCAAAAAATAGAATTATTATTACTATTTCTGAACTTAATTAAAATTAAATACAAAATTGAAATTAAAAGAAACTAAGAAGAAAACTCCATATTTACATCAGAGGATTTCAAGAAAGAGGTACATTTGAAACTGAAAATTCGAGCTGAATTTATAGGCCCGAGTAAGTGTCGCGAGTCGGGCCGCTCAAGCCTTGCGCGGCGCGACGTGCTGACATGGTAGTTCCTGATTCGTTGCTTCTGGTCTTATCTGACGCGTGGCAAGGCGGCTGAAGCGATAAGGTGACACGTGGCAAGGCGGCTGGCTGATGTCGGCTCATTGAATTTTTGACACGTGGCACGCGACGCACGTTAGCAGATCGCTTGTGATGATGACACGTGGCACGGTGCACGTTAGCAAAGTCAAACTTCTCAAATTCTGAACCGTTGACCCGGTGCACGTTAGCAGCCTCCGGTGCACATTAGGCGTCGCGACGCGCAAGGTTTGGGCGTCGCGACGTGCAAAATTACAAAATACCCTTTTTCCCAATTTTCACTGTTTTGCTCCAAATCACCTCTAGAATGTCCTGAAACTTTATTTATCTACAAAATAACACAAAACACATCAAAATATTCACAAAACTCAAGAAACTATACAAAATATTAAGTTAAATGAGTGGGAAATAGTGATACATTTACCACTCATCAGGCAACCCATGCAATTTGTGTATATATTCAGATTTGATGTGTTTTATTTTTGTGTGTTTAATTTTTGTAGGTAAAGTCATATTTCAAGATGAAAGACGTTCTCGTAAATCTTCACAAGTAATTTCTTCTCTCCCTCAAAACTCTTTGATGAAAGTCTACAAAGCTCGCATGGAACGAATGAGACTTATAATGATCAAAGGTATTCCTAAATGACATTATTTGGATTATTGAAGCACTAGTCCGATTAGTAGGTGAGTCATCTGACTCTTTTATTTCATTTCTACATGGTTTAGGAAAACAAATATATGCTAAGAAAAGAAGAGCTAAAATATTAGGTGTTTGCTATAAATTTGCACGCATGACATGTAATACTCGTTGTCGTTCTTTATGAATGGTGTCTGATAACCGCGAAAATAAAATTAAATTCATTATGGATAACATGAGTAAAGAGTCTTTGGATGACATATCATTGATTCTTGAGACGCATTTCAGTGGATATGTGTATCACGCAATTCGCATGTTACATACACAATTTTGAAAATAAAGACAACAATTAAGTTTCGGAAATCTGACTTTAAAAGACCTTGTTTGTCATTTTATAAGAAAATTGGATGAGAAGCTTATCCCTAACGCATAGATGTCATTGAAGTCGTTACTTCTTTTTTAACTAATAATTGTGATTTTTTTTATTATTTTCTTTTATTTTCGCCGACAGGATCCAAAATTTTTGACTTTCATGATATTTTTTACTTTTTAGCTAATAATTATCATTTGGCAGGTACTGGTGCTATTATTACTCACACTTTTTCAAGATCTATAAATTTAGCTTGTCATTGCACTTTTGAAGTCGTCCAGATTTGAAAAAGAAATAAAATAAATAAAAAAAAATAGAAGCAACTTCAAGAAGACGAGTTGTAAACATCTGTGTATTTTGTTTGTACTAGTGCTGGTTTTAAACCAGAATTCGCTACGATAGCACATGAATTGGGTAGAGTCATAGTTGAAAGGAATATGAATCTAGTATATGGCAGTGGCAATCTTGGACTAATGAGGTACATTTCAAGGGCCTTACAGGAAGTAGGTAGTCAAGTTCTGGGAATCATCCCAAAACCTTTGGCAGAGGCGAATCTTATAGGACCATCAAACGGAGATGAATACATTGTGCCAGATATGTCTGAACCACTTGTTGAAATGACTAATCGTGCTGATGCTTTTATTGCTTTGCCAGGTGGCTCGGACACGATGGAGGAAATTTTTACAGTGCTATCTTGGGCGAACTTGAACATACATCAGAAAACCAATTGGACTATTTGATGTTGATAAATTTTATGATTTTCTTTGTGTGTTTTCTTGATGATGCCCGGAGAAATGGGTTCCTTTCAAAACCTATAAAAGATATACTATTCACTGCCAGAACAGCCCATGATTTAATTGACCAACTTTTAGCCTTTGAACCACAAATTTACCTTATCCTTTCTAAAATAAACTGGTCTGATAATGATCGTGGTAAGAAACGTCGGATAAATATGGATCTTAACCTTTAGTTGTCTTTTTAATTCCACGCTAACCAGGTACTGTTTTCCAATCTCTTCTTCTACTTTTTAGACATTGGGGACAATGTTTCAATTAGGTTTGGGGAGGGGAATAGTTAACTAGTATCTTGTTTTAATTTTCGTTGTGTTGTTTTTATTTGATTTTTATTCAAAAATAAAAAAAAATAAAAAAAAAATTGTTTTTTATTTTATTTTTAATTTGACTAATCAGGTGGAATGGTGTTAGAGATAGTTGTGTAAGGAATTTCCACTTCAGAGACGCATCTCAACGTATTTCGTAACAAGTTAATTTTTATTTATTTAATTTTGAATTATTTAAATTTGCGAGTTCTCCCTAATACTGATTAAATTGGATCTTCATATGCTCAGTTGACATGTATTATCAACATGCATGGTAACATAGGATCATGAGTTGTAAGTGAAAAGTTTGTAATATTTAGTGCTCTAGTTTAATTGGAGGAAGCATCTAAAAAAGTGATGGAATAATAAAAAAAATATTGTGTATATTAATAAAAAAAACATATGAGATCCGAGTAATTAAGCCCGTACGAGTGTCTTAACACGTAGTTCCTTAAAGCCAACTGGCTTGGGAGTCACTGACCCAAAGCTCGTTACATGGATTAAAGATGTTATAAAAAAAAGACATCTGAGATCCGAGTAATTAAGTCTTTAGGGGTTTCTTAACACCTAGTGCCTAAAGTCAACTGATTTGGGAGTCACTGGCCCAAAGCTCGCTACATGGATTAAAGATGTTATTAAAAAAAATTCATTGCTAAAAATTGTGAATTCTAATATAAGTTTAGGACAAAAATATTACTCTCTTTTCAACTACATTTTTGAATATTGTGGGCACAATGATTTAATTAATACCTTGTTGTTGTATATAAAGATAATGGTAAAAATAGTCGGAGAATTTACTTATTTGGTAATTTAGAAAAAAAGAAAGAAATTCTTAACTTGGATAAGATTTTCACCTGTTTAGTCACTAACTTGTTTTATGTGTTTAATTTTACATTTGATTAACGTTTGTGGGTATCGTCACTGTAAACCCTCACGAGACTACAACCCGTCCACTAGGGACACCTAGGAATTTAAAGGCTTGTTACACGCTTAATGCAATTGTGATCCCTACGAAAGTGGCTTAGTTTAATTTTATTTTAAAGTTGTTTATTGCATTTTATTTTGGTTTTTTTCTCGAGGATTAGCAAAACGTTAGGTTTTGAGTGTGATAAGCGGGAAATATATCACTATTTACCGTCCATTTGCTTAATATTTTGTATAGTTACTTAGTTTTGTGAATATTTTGATGTGTTTTGTGTATTTTGTAGATAAATAAGATTTCAGGACTCAATGGAAGTAAAACATGGCAAAAACGGCGAAAAACGGATAAAAGGGTAAAAATGTAATTTTCCGTGTCGCGACGCGTAAGTTCTCTACGTCACAACACGTCTCAGTAACTATTCTGCTGACATTTGTCATCTTGAAAGCACAACTTCACGCGTCGTGACGCCGAGCCAATAATTTCTGTCGACAGTCACGTGTCATCATCTCGTCAAATCACATACACATGTCAAGCATCAACGGCGCGTCACGACGCGCAAAGCTTCACGTGTTGCGACGTGCATGACCAAATTTTACCTATAAATTGAGGCCGAAATCAGAAGGAAAATTCATACATTCTTCTGGGATTTCCTTAAGAATACTAAAAATATTATATCTTGTTTATTTGTTTACATATTTATTGTATTTAATTTTTATTTTTATCAATAGATCTTTCTTTATTTTACTTTTTAGTATGAGGAGGTAACTCCCCTCTGCTGGGGTGAAACGTAAAACTTTTATTATTATAATTTAGATTAATCTCCTTTAGTTATAATATATAAACTATTTTAAAACCTAACTTAATAGGATACCACATTTATGGTCGGTTGGAATTAATCTAAAATCTAACTTAATCAGGATACCGCCTATATGGTCGGTTGGTGGTGTCATGCAAGTTTATATATTATAATAAAGAAGATATCTAAATTAGAAGTAACAAAAGTGGATCCTCTAACCCCCATCATTTTATTTTATTTTTATTTTATCTTTTTTAATTTCTAAGTTTTACTTCATGTCTTTTTCTTTATCTAAGTTTTTAATAGTCCTAGATATGTGTTGTAACTAAATATCATTATGGGGTTGTGATGAATTCCAATATCACTATTTTATAAGTGGTTATTTTATATCTTGGGTAATATAAAAGTTTATTTATTGAGCCTTAAGCTTAATGCTTCTTATTGGCCATTAATAAGATTTATTTGGTAAACTTAAAATGAACTTGGAAAAGAGATTTTAGGTTTAGCCTTAACTCAATAGCTCACGATCTCACCTCGGGGAAAATGACTCTTAGGTAGATTTCCTTACATGATAGGAATATACCTCTCGGGCGGGAGTAGCCACAATTGAAACTTAATCTTAATGAATTCAGATAACTTGGTTAACAATTGAATATAGTTAATTGGGTTATTTTGGATGTTTGCATCTGACCATCGGAATAGGCTTTTGCATAACTTCGTGTTCCAGGTTAATAAACCGATATATTGCACAAACATGAGATAATCTCTTGATCTTTAAAAGATAATGGAAGGATTTACAACCCTAGATAGTTTCAAAATATTGAATTTTCCTTAAATTTACTTTCGTACTGTTTTATTTACTTGTTTCAAATAAAACCCAACAACCAATCTATTAGATACCTGTAAACATTTAACTTCATAAATTGATAGTCTAGGTATTAAGTCATTGTGGGATCGATACATTTTATACTACTTGAGCAATACATGTGTTTACGTTACGTGTGTTACATGTGTGTTTACCACCGATCACTTCAACCCAAAAGCGTTCAGGGCAAAAGGATGAAATAAGCACAGATTTAGTGAATTCTAAAATATGACGATATTTTTGTTCGGCTCGTCCATTTTTTTTAAAGGTAATAGGCATGATCGTTGTGAAATGATCCCTTATGTTTTTAAAAATTATTGAATTTTAGAGTCAAGATATTCCTTGGCATTATCGGTCCTCAATGTTTTGATAGTCTTAGAAAATTATATTTTGATCATGATTGTAAAGTCAATATAAAATTAAGGTAGTTCAGAACGTTGTTTCATAAGAAAAATCCATGTAAATCAAGAATAGTCATCAATAAACAAGACAAAATATTTAGATCATCCCATACATCAGAGTAAACCAAATCAAATGGGGCAACATGATTATATTTATTATGTTGAAAGGATAAAGTTGGTTGTTTTCCAAGTTGACTAGAGACACAATGGAAAGACTGGTCTTTAACGGAACCTAGTGAATCATTAGAAACTAAAAGACGAAGTTTATTTAACGAGGCATGACCAAGGCGCATATGCCACAAGTGAAGAGAAGATGGAGTAGATACAACACATAGTTGTGAAAAACGATCTGAAGGAAGATGCATATAGGTGAGTTCAAACAGACGTCCAATTCTATTGCCTGTCCCAAGAATCTTTGCTGTTTGCAGATCCTGCACATGACAATCATTAGTGGATAATATCAATTCTTATCCAAGTTCACATAGTTGACCAATAGAAATAAAGTTGAATGTGAGTTTGGGAATAAGAAATGTATTTGGTTATGTGAGTGTAGATATTGATATGTGGCCAAACTGACTTACAAGCATTTGTGAATCATCTGTAGTAAAAATTAGAGAAATACTTGTGGTGGGAGAGGTGGAGGAAAATAATGGGGATTGGGAAGTCATGTGATTGCAACAACCAAAGTCAAAATACTAATGAGAATTACCTGAAGTGACAGATAAGACGGTGGAAGTAATGGAATGAATTGAGAGTATTTGTCTAATGAGTGTTTCTAAGTTACTAATAGAGTCAGGAAAATCATTGACTTTATTGACAACAGCAGCGGCGGAATTGGTAGACCTTGGGGTCTGATTAGATTTTGGTGGACGAATAAGACACTTCTCAATAGAATGACCAGACAGCTTGCAGTAACAACATTCTTCATTAGGACGACAATTGGGCGCTATATGTCCATTTTTCTTATATTTGTGGCATTCGGTAAAATGACATTCAGATAGGGTTTGACCATCATTGTTACAGGTATAATAAAATTATCCTCTTTTATTGGAATTATTGCTTACAATGGCAAGCACAACATCATATCGAGGAAGCTTAAGTAAGCTTAGTCGAGTTTCATCAGATAATAAACGAGAGATAACAACTTATAATATATGCAGGGGAGATTGATGTAATAAGGAAGCTCGACAAGATTCAAAGTCATCAGTAAAGGCCATAAGGAACTGAATTAGCCGCATGCGGTCACAATGTGTCGTATAATTAGTTGCATCAACAGTGTAACTCATAAATAGTTCTGATAGAGCAAGTTGGTCCCGAATATTCTCCATTTGAGCAAGAAAATTAGTAAGAGACTGAAATTTCTCTTGTTTCAAAATATGCAACTTTTCCCACAGTTGATACTGACTAGAGAGATCATAAGAGGTATACCTTAATGCAAGCAAATCCCAAACTTATTTGGCAGTTTCATAGCGGCCAAATTGACGATGAATGGCTGGAATCGAAGTATTCTGGAACCATGTCAAAATTTGGTGATTCTTACTGTTCTAATCTTCGAGACGGTCAACAAGTTGTCCTTTAGTTTCATCAGTGAGCTGAGTGGGGGATTGGACATCCCCAATAATATAGCGTCATAGTTTCCGACCCTTGAGAAAATTACGCATTCCCCGAACCCACATATGGTAGTTTGAACCTATGAGGATGGTAGGAATGGGTTGCACACCATCTAACTTTTTCATTTGTCAAATAGTGTAAGATTGGGATTTATTTGACGATTTTGAGGTCACCTTTGCATCTGGAATGGTCGAAAATGGTGGAAATTACACTTTGTTGGTCAAAATCGGATACATGGACTAAAATATAGAATTTGAGAAGTTACATGGGTCAAAGTGTAATTTCTGAAAGTTCAGGGGCTAAAATATAATTTTAAAAATACATGGGTCAATTTGCAATTTCTGAAAAATTAAGGGGTCAAAATATAATTTCCAAAAGTATAAGTCTTTCTGAAATTTACCAGAGTTTTGCTAACGTGGCAGACAAGTGGCGCTAACGTGGCAATGACGTGTTGATGTGTGTGCAATGATGTGGCGCTGATTGTGTGTTGACTGTGTGCTGATGTGTGCTAACTGTGTGCTGACTGTTCGCTGATGTGGCGCTGACATGGTCGTCTTCAACCTCCAATAGGCGCGTGTGGCGCGTGGGCTCGTGAGCAGCTCTTCCACCGGCGCGTGCAGGCGCGTGACGCTTCCCTGGACCTCCGTTCGATCACCAGAAAATACCACCGAGTTCGTCTCGATGTGAACAAGCTGATGATATGCTCAAATTTGATTTTTGAAAACTTTCCCAAAATCCAAATTTTCCGATTCGAGTTCCGTTTGATGTGTTCTTCAACCTCTAGAAAGAACCTAAACTCTGATACCATGTGAGAATTTGTGAAGAAAATGTGTATTAACATTTGCTTGATTTTAGAACTACAATGAGAGGCCTTTATATAGGCAATATACAACTATTATATTAAATACAAAACTACAGAACTATCATATTTAGTACACAACTATACGACTATCATATTAATTGTTTGGTTGAATATAATCTAACACTTTTCTGTCTCAAAATCCCACCGATGAAGACGACCCTTTGCCTTTTAAGAAGTATTCAGGCTGTGTGATTAGCAACAACTATTATTTCAGTATCTCACGGATTATTGTAAATGTTCTACACGAGTGATCATGTTATTGACACCAAGCTTACACGTCTTTAAGTAACTCATTTTTGTATTGTTCATCCTTATAGACACATTGCTTGCCTTCTTTAATGCTTTGAGAATTTTCCAATGTTAATTCACAAAAAACAAATAGCATGACAGATGTTGTTTATGCATATGCATGAGAAGAGAATCAAATTAAATTTTACTTTACAGGAATACTTGCCCTTCTACCTAGACCCGGCTAAGGTTTCAGTTCGGAATCGGAACCTTCCGAAACAGAACCGGAACCTAACCGGTTCGGTTAGGGTTCCTCCCCTAGCCGAACCGGTTGGAACCGTTGGAACCGTTCGGTTCCAACCAGAACCGTACGGTTCCGGTTAGAACCGGTTTGAATTTATATACAATAATATATTTTTTTAATTTTTTAGATAAGAATTTTATTTGCAATTTAGTATAATTATGTAATGTAATTTAACGTAATTTGTAATTTACATAATTTTATTTGTAATTATGTAATTTTATTTGTAATTATTTTCAAAAAAAAAATAATTTAATGTAATTTAACTTTTATTTTCAAAAAGTAAAAAAAAAAAAACCGAATGGAACCGGAACCAGAACCGAACCGAACCTTCCGGAACCGGAACCAAACCGAACCGTCCGGTTCCATTTTAGTGTGGAACCGGAATCGAAACGGAATTAACTGGTTTGGTTCCGGTTCGGAATCGAACCGAACCGTCGGCCCGGTCTACTTCTACCCATATCCGTCTTTGACAAGTCAGCCTCATCGTCACTGTCCACAATTTCACGATTATACTCAGAATAACTATCAAAGATCAAGGTCGGATCCTTCTCACGGTATTTCTCTTGTTGATTCTCTGATCACTGAAGAGTTTATGAGGAAATATAAATATTCTCTATTATTACTTGAATAAAATTTATAAATATTACACAAACTTATACAAAATAAAAACATCACACACTAACTATATTATTTACCAACCTCTTTTGCCTTGAAGTTTGCTTGTTGAGATATTTGAACTCTCAAATGAGAGCTCATTTTATAGCCAATTCAATGGCTCAATTGTCAACAAAGTTAATGAGCAATTAATGTGGTAGTTAGTGATTTTGATAAATTTGTCATGCATTTAATGCAAATTTTGACAATTCATAGGGATGCATGCTTGATTCTTCATCTCCCTCAGTTTTTTTTTGAAACGTTGGAAATCATGCTGCCAAATCACACAACCCAACATTAAGCGAAGTAGGTAAAACCTCCGACTGTCCTAGACTCTATAAGAAACACACCTCCTGAATTTGAACCCAGGACCTTCCGGTGTTGCGAGTTTGCAGGGTTGATCTACTTAGGGACTTCAGAGGTTCTAAAGAAGGCCGCTTTGTGCAAGCTGGGGGAGTTCTTCAAGTTGTTACAGTATAGAAATATTTGAGTCGGTAGAGTTGTTGTCATAAGTCTTATACCATCGCTGTAATTTTTTCTCTTATAGTGGATTTTGGCTGGTAACCTATATACCTAGAGTCGTTTTTTACTTGTAAGAGTTTTCTACTTCGTCAACAAAATTTTTGTGTTGATTTTATTTACTACTTTGATATATTTGTTTTGTTTCATATTTACATAAACTTAAGGATACATGTTTTTAATCATAAAAATTCAGACTTGTTTTAAATTATTGTGTGTAATTTCGCATAGGTATAACCTTAGATTAAATTCGAATTTTCAACTCCAAATGCTTTTCTATTGGCAGCGACATCGAATTCGAATTCGAATTCGAGAACAAATAATAAAGGGCGAAAGAAGCACAATGAGATGAAGCCACATTCAAACGCCCGCATAATACATATTCCTGCCTATCTCTCACTCTGATGGAATCATTATCCTCTAATTAATTAATTTTGAAAGCATCCTTTATATTAATTAAGTAAATAATTGATCAAAAGTCGTATTATTCCTTGATTTTAAAATTATTAGTATTGTTTTTATTAATATTGAAGAAAATGATTATCCTTATGTCGTGATTCGTGTGATCGGGTATTCTCTTGAGTAGAGAAACTATTAAAATACAGTTGAGCTTGAGGCTGTTTTATCTGAGTGAAGATGGCCGGAAATGAAGATAAAACTCCTCGAGTTTTCTGCATTGCAACGGCAGATACAAAGCTTGAGGAGCTGCGGTTCCTGTCGGAGTCTGTTCAATCAAATCTCATTACCTTCTCCGGAAGCTCTTCCAGGGTACTACATTTCACAACCTTTGAAATTGATGGGCTTAAAATTTCAATCACTTTCCTCGACCAATGTCCTCTTCATGTGTATGTCAGTCTTTTCATTGATCCGTATGACATGGATAGATAATTAGCGTGGCTTCACTTGTAAGCCTGGTTCCGATACCATGTTGAAATCCATGAATCTAACTCAATATAAAAACTAAATCAATATAAAAACTAACTTTAGAGTAGGTTACCATTTACCAAACTTATATTTTAAGTTCACTCAATTCTTTCCAGGGTGATTTTCTCCAACATCACTGAAGCACTTCTTGCTTATCTAAAGAAACAGTAATTAGTTTTTTGGTTATTGGGTTTTCCAAATTTTGTAAATAAATGGAGTGTGCATTTTCTAATTTTTCCATGAAATGGTAGGTGAAAGTCGTGGTTGTTGATGTATCTGTTGGTCAGAAAGTGACTCAAAGTTTTGGGGACTTTACTTTTGTGACAAGAAACAATGTTATAGCTTGCTGCTACTCTGAGTCTGGATCAGATGATGATCGAACCCCAGTTGCGATACCCGATGACAGAGGAGAAGCTGTAGCTATGATGAGCAATGCACTTGCACATTTCCTCAAAACATCACAGGAGGATCACGTTGTTGCAGGAGCCATTGGCCTTGGAGGCACCGGAGGCACATCTCTGCTATCATCTGCATTCAAAACTCTTCCAATTGGAATGCCTAAGATCATTGTGTCCACTGTAGCCAGTGGTCAAACTCAACCTTACATTGGGATATCGGATTTGATATTGTTTCCCTCAATTGTTGATATTTATGGATTAAACAATGTTAGCAGGGTTGTGTTATCAAATGCTGGAGCTGCTTTTGCTGGAATGGCGATTGGGAAGCTTGAAAGGTCTAAAGATTCATGTACCATTAAAGAAAAACCAACTGTTGGAATTACAATGTATGGGGTCACCACTCCATGTGTAAATGTTGTCAAAGAAAGATTGCTGAAGAGAAGGTTATGAGGTCTTGGTTTTTCATGCCACTGGGGTTGGAGGCAGGGCTATGGAATCTTTAGTTAAAGAAGGATTTATACAGGTATCCCTTTTCATATTTGACAAGAACTCACTTGACTTTTTTGTGTTGATGAAGGTTCTGTCTTGGTAAATCAGGGAGTTTTGGATGTTACAACCACGGAGGTTGCAGATTACATTGCTGGAGGTGTTATGGCTTGTGACAGTTCCCGCTTTGAGGCAATCATAGAGAAGAAAATCCCCTTGGTGTTAAGTGTAGGAGCCTTGGATATGGTGACCTTTGGACCTAAAGATACCATTCCGCCTATTTTCCATGACAGAAAGACTCATGTACACAATGCCCAGGTCATCACTCCAGTAGTCCAGTTGCATATATTTGCTGGTTGCTGTCTGTTAATCTCATTTTCAATAATTGTGTATTTGCAGATTACAATCATGCGAACCACAGTAGATGAGAACAAGAAAATTGCTGCTTTCATAGCGGATAAACTGAACAAGTCATCATCTAGGATTTGTGTCTGCCTCCTGAAAAGGGTGTCTCAGCCTTAGATGCCCCGGGTAAGCCCTTTTATGATCCTGAGGCAACAGCTACTCTTCTAAATGAACTGCAGACTCTATGTAAGACGACCAAAATCGACAGGTACTGTTTTATATAACGCAAATGGTTACATTAGTTCCAATCTTTAATTTCACAAAGATATATTGACTATAAATTGTCTCAATATTTATTTATATAGGTCAAGGTGTGTCCCTATCATATCAATGACCCCAGGTTTGCAGATGCATTGGTGGACTCGTTTCTGGATATCGCCTTGAAGAATCCTACTGATCCCGGTACAGGCCCTCGTTGTCGTGGGGATTTTGATTACAAAATTAATATCTAGAGAACTCAAGTGTCTACTGTCTAATACTTGTTGTGATGAACGTAATGCAATAATGAGAATCCTTGTTGTTCCTCTTCACTAAAAAAAAAAATAAATAAAAAAATAAATATTATAGTTGTTAATTGCTCAATTACCCAGATATTCAATTGGCCATTATCGTCTAGCCTACACAATTTATACCGTCTTGTGACGCTGACTGGGAATCACAGCCGGAATTAATGGAAGAAACCAACCAAAACAGCGAGTGAGTGACTCTTTTTCGGCTAACTGAATGTTGCTTCCACTATTAGTAAAAAAGTATCAAACCCCATTAAGATAAAGCATTTGAGGCCGGTAAGGGGATGGGAGTGTGTTGTGATTCACCTGATCACTCTTAAGTGTTTTGAGGAAAAACCGAATTAATTTCTATTACTATCAAGAATAGAATTATAAGTTAACAAAGTATAAACTTTACAAAACTTCACTTTACACTCTCTAACACTCTTTGGGATGATTCTAAGCTTACTAGGATGCCTCAATTTATAAGGGCAAGGTTGCTCACATTTCCACCAATCACTCCCTGATTTGGTGGCACCAATTACTCATGATTTGTTGATTTTAACAACCAAGCCAATCAAGCCACCGAAAGTTGGTTTGGCCACTTCCTCTCATGCATGGCAGCTGTGAACCACATGCATGTTTAGTCATGCTGCTGGACTCTACAATTCTCCCCCTCTAGCTGCATCCGAAACAATCGTCATCTGACAGCTATCCCGGTTATGTCTCTGCACAACTCTAGCTTGTCTCGGGTAACCACTTTCGTTAACATGTCGGTCGGATTCTCATCTGTATGGATCTACACTAGTCTCAGCAGTTGTTGATCCATCACCCCGCGTATCCAATGATAGCGAATATCAATGTGTTTCGTCGGGAATGATACATTGAATTTTTGCTCAAGTCCAGAGCACTCTAACTGTCGCAATGTATCTTGTATTCTGTCTGTTTGATCCCTAACTCTTGGAGAAAACGCTTTAGCCACAACATTTATTTTCCTGCCTCAACTATAGCGATGTACTCAGCTTCCATTGTGGATAATGCAATACATCTCTGCAATCTTGACTGCCATGACACAGCTCCCCCTGCAAAAGTGTAGATGAATCTTGATGTAGATTTCCTACCATCAAAATCTCCTGTCATATTTGAACCTGTATAGCCTTCCAAGATTGGATCAGCTCCCCCGTAACACAGACGAAACTTCGTTGTACTCTTGAGGTACCTGAGAATCCATTTGACTGCCTCCCAGTGTTGTTTTCCAGGGTTAGAGGAAAACGGCTCACTACAACTGCGCTGACTACACACCACTGCTACATATTGGTACATACCATTGCATACATTATGCTTCCAACAGCTGAAGAATATGGTATTGCTGACATTTCCTCTATCTCTTTCTTGGATGAGGGGCACAAACTCTTACTCAGTTTGAAATGGTGCGCTAGCGGAACGCTGACTGGTTTGGCTTTCTGTATATCAAACCTTTTGATTACCCGTTCAATATACCTCTCTTGTGAAAGCCACAACTTCTTGTTCTGTCTATCACGAAAAATATCATTCCCAAAATCTGTTGAGCTGGTCCTAAGTCTTTCATGTCGAAAGCCTTGGAGAGTTCCTTCTTCAGCTGGCTGATCTTCGCTGCTTCATGTCCAACAATCAACATGTCATCTACATACAGTAAAAGAGCAACGAAATTTCCATCTGGAAATCTCTGAATGTATACACACTGATCTGCTGCAGTTCTTTTGTAGCCTTGACCCACCATGAATGAGTCGAACTTCTTGTACCACTGCCTCGGTGCTTGCTTGAGCCCGTACAAGTTCTTTTTCAGCTTGCAAACAAGGTTTTCTTTTCCTAAAACCTTGAATCCTTCTGGCTGCTCCATGTAGATTTCTTCATTCAGATCACCATGAAGAAATTTTATTTTGACATCCATCTGTTCAAGCTCCAAGTTCAATCTGGCTACCAATCCTAGGATAACTCGGATTGAAGCCATTTTTACCACTGGTGAAAATATCTCATCAGAGTCAATTCCCTTTTTCTAGAGGAATCATTTGACTACTAGTCGAGCTTTGTGTTTCACCACTTTTCCGCTGCCATCTTTCTTGAGCCTGAACACCCATTTGTTTTTCAGTGCCTTCATTCCATGTGGAAGCTTGACTATCTCATAAGTGTTGTTCTTCTGCAGAGATTTCATCTCATTCTGCATTGCGTGCATCCATTTGTCTTTGTCTTTATGAGATACAGCTTCGTTGAAGGTTTCTGGCTCCCCCTCGTCAGTAAGCAGAATGTATTCTGATCCTGAGTATCTGGCTGATGGAATCCGACCTCTCTCAGATCTTCGTATTGGAGGTTCTGACTGTCTGTTTTCATCCGGATCTGTGGATGATCTTGAAGCCTCTGATGGACCAAGCTGCAGCTCCCCCTGCTCAACACATCCTTCCTCCTCTGGTCCTGCTTCTGGTATGTCTTGCACCTCTTCATCATATGTGGTTACTGGTGTTAGTGTTGGGGTTGTGTCTGGATTTGCATCGGCATTGTCGGCACTGGGTTTAGAATGCATCTTGGGCTTTTCAATGTCTTATATTGTCTGGTCTTCAAGAAACACTACATCCCTGCTTCTGATGACCTTTCTTTCCTTCGGGTCCCATAGCCTGTATCCAAATTCCTCGTCTCCATAGCCTATGAAGATGCATGGGGTAGTCCTTGCATCAAACTTCTGCCTGAGCTCCTTGGATACATGTGCAAATGCTAAACATCTGAATATTCTGAGGTGAGAATATAAGGGATTCTTACCAGACCACACTTTCTCCGGAATCTCAAAATTCAACGGTACAGATGGTGATCTGTTGATCAGGTAGCAGGCGGCACGAACAACTTCTCCCTAGAATGGCTTTGGCAGCTTAGCCATACTGATCATACTTCTGACTTTCTCCATAATGGTGCGGTTCATCCTTTCAGCGACACAATTGTGTTGTGGGGTGCGTTGAAAAGTCATATCGTGTCGAAAGCCGTGGCTTTCGCAGTAGGCATCAAACTCCTAGGAAGTGTATTCGCCTCCATTGTTTGTGCGAAGGCACTTCAGTTTCTTCACTGTTTCACGCTCGACCATGGCATGGAACAGTTTGAAATAGTCCAGGACCTGATCCTTTGATTTCAGAAAATACACCCATACTTTCCGAGAAGCATCGTTAATAAAAGTCAGAAAATATTTATTACCGCCTAGTGAGTTTACCTCCAAGAGACCACATACATCAGAGTACACCAGACTGAGTAACTCTGATTTCTTTGTAGAAGAGAAATTGAAAGAGACTCGATGTTGCTTACCAAAGAGACAGTGATTGCAAGGATCCAGAACAGCATTTTTGGAGACAGAGATTAGATCCTTCTTTGTCAAGGTATACAACCCATTTTCACGCATGTGACCGAGTCTCTGGTGCCACAGATTCTGAGAAGCCTCTGGTTCAGCTACATTTAGGCTTTCTGCACAAATCTTCACATGAGTCTTGTATAAGATTCCACAGATATGTCATCGGGCGATGACCATGGCACCTTTTATCATCCTCCAAGTGTCGTTGCTGAAGTGGCTAGCATAGCCCTATTTGTCAAGGGCTACCCTTGAGAGTAAGTTGAGCCAAAGTTCTGGAACATGTCTGACCTCCTTCAGGGTTATTGTATACCATGTATTTGTCCGCAACTGTATTTCACAAATTCCCACTATCTGAGAAGAACTGGTATTCCTCATCTTCACTGCTCCAAAGTCTCTTGCTTTGTATGTTGTGAAGAAATCCTTGTGAGGAGTGACGTGGTAGGATGCTGCAGTATCTACCACCCACTCGACATCCTGAGTTGCGGTGTGAAGTCATGCTTCTTCCTGGCTGGAGCATATAATTACATCTACCGTAGTAACTATTAGTGTCTCTGCGTCATTCTTCTTCGGCTGGTTATTGTCTTGTCCTTACTCCCGTTGCAGTTTCCGATAATTTTTCTTCAAGTGGCCTTCAATGCCACTGTGGAAGCACTTGTATGTCTTTTTCCCATCCTTGGATCTGCCTCTGCTTTTGCTTATTTCTCTCCTATCACCTTGATGTTTCTCTTGTTGTCTTCCTCGTTGCTCTGAGACAAATGCTTCTGTTTGATCTGAGCCCACGTCTTTTCTTCTGGCTTCTTCATTTGACAGGGCATCTTTTACCATAGACATGGTAAGTTTGCCTCATGGAGCTGAGTTTCTGAGAGTAACCACCAGAGTCTCTAAGCTATCAGGAAGAGAACTGAGTAGCAAGAGGGCTTGAACTTCGTCTGCCAGTTGCATGTCTAATGTAGACAACTGGTTCACCAGGCTTTGGAACTCGTTGGTGTGTTCTACAACAGAAGTTCAACTCTGTAGCTTCAGGTTCACTAAACGCCTCATGATTAAGGCCTTATTCCGAGCTGTTTTGGCCTGGAACATGTCTTCTAATTTCCTCCACATTTCATAAGCATCTGTGTCCTATGCTACGTGGTGGAAGACACTGTGACCAATCAACTGCCTAATCTGACCCAAATTTTTATTGTTGAGTTTATTTCAGTCATATTCCTTAACAGACTCTAGTTTCACTCCCTTCAACTCGATGACATCAAACAGATCTTTACAATGCAAAAAATCTATCTTCTGAGATCTCTAAAGGGAGTAATTAGTTGCAGCCAGTTTAATCATTGCACCAGAATAGGAATCTTCCATTTCCATTTTAAGTTTTTAAAGTTTAAAATAAAAATAGATTAAAATCAGGGCTGAATTTCACAAATCCAAGGTCACCGTTGCGTCCGGACCGGTCGAAAATTGTGGAATAGACACTTCGTTGGTCTAAATCTGACACATGGGCTAATTTATAAATTCCTAAAAGTTCTGGGGTAAAACTGTAAATTTCAAAAATTCAAGGGGCTAAATGAAATTTACCAGGTTGCTGACGTGGCAGTGCTGATGTGGCAAGTGGGACCGGCAGTGCTGACGTGGCGGAAACGTGGCGGACGACGTGGTAGCTGACGTGGCGGCTGACGTGTCTGCTGACTGGGCGCTGACGTGGCGCTGACTGGACGCTGACGTGGCGGCCACGTAATTGTCTTCTACCTTCAGCGCGCGTGAGGCACGTGGTGCGCGTGGGAGCGCGTGAAGAGTGGTCTGTAAAGCATGTGCGGCTTGCTGGGATGTCGGTTCGATCGCCAGAAAATACCACCGTGCTCGTCTCTCCGTGAACTAGCTGATGGTACTCTCAAATTGGATTTTTGACAACTTTTGTCGGAACCGATTTTCCTATCGGAAGCTCTGTTAATCGGTTTTACGACCCAAAAAACAATCGAAGCTCATGATACCACTTATTGTGATTCACCTGATCACTCTTGAGTGTTTTGAGGAAAGACCGAATTAAAATCTATTACTATCAAGAATAGAATTACAAGTTTACAAAGTATAAACTTTACAAAAGCCCACTCTACACTCTCTAACACTCTTTGGGATGATTCTAAGCTTACTGGGATGCCTCAATTTATAAGGGCAAGGTTGCTCATATTTCCACCAATCACTCTCTGATTTGTTGGCACCAATTACTCATGATTTGTTGATTTTAACAACCAAGCCAATCAAGCCTCCGAAAGTTGGTTTGGCCACTTCCTCTCATGCATGGCAGCTGTGAACCACATGCATGTTTAACCATGCTGCTGGACTCTACAGAGTGGCTTTGGACTTGGTTCCCAGATCATGGGATCGAGTTCTATAGATATATTTCTTGTAAAAATCTTAGGCAGTCGGAAATTTTACATGCTCTGCTTAAGCATAGTTTAACAACGGGATTCCTAATGTTTCTAAAAATAATAATAATAATAAAAAACCATTAGAGTACCTCTTCAAGTTCCCAACTTCTAATAGAAAATCAACCAATTCCAGATCAAATAAACAAAATAAAGATACTAAAACAAATGGCCGATAAAATTCCAAGAGTTTTCTGTATTGGAACTGCTGATACAAAATTGGAGAAGCTTCAGTTTCTGTCCGAATCTATTCCATCTAATATTGCTACCTTCTCCAATTACTTGTTGTGATTCACCGATCACTCTTGGAGTGTTTTGAGGAAAAAACCGAATGCAATTTTATTACTTCAAGAATAAAATTCAAGTTTACTATTTTGAAACTTACAAAAACCTCACACACATTCTCTATACAATGTCTACACTCTTTGGGATGATTTTCTAATGGCTGGAGGGCTCCTTTTATAGTTACCAAAACGTGTGCTACAGTGCACACGTTTTGGCAACTCAAAGCAAGGTGGCTGTCATCATTTTCACAGCTTGCAGGTTGCTTGCTTGCAGCTTGTTGGCATGCATTTGCATGCTGTCATGCATGCAAATGCATGCTGTCTTCCAACAAATCTCCCCATCGGTGAAGATTTGTCCTAAAATCTGAGCCGACCATCAATCATCATCTGACAGCTATCCCGGCTATGTCTTTGCACAACCCTAGCTTGTCCTGATCATTGTTCCTTTGTTGACATATCAATTGTGTCTCTGCACATCTCACTTCACTGCATCTCTGTATAGTATTCTTATGTTATGTCTCTGCATAGTACAAGTCATTGTGTCTCTGCATAATAATCTTTTGTGTCTCTGCACAGTTTTACTGTCATGTTTCTTCACCCATTTTTTCCTCAGTGCCTTCTTGCCTTGTGGGAAACTCTCTGGCTCCCCCTCATCAGTAAGCAGAATATATTTGGATCCCGGATATCTGGTTGATGGAATCCTGCTTCGCTCAGATCTTCTTGTCTGAGGTCCACTGGTTTCAGGAGGTCTATCATCATCCATCTCAGTGAATGAACTTATAGCTTCTAGTGGAGTGGGTTGCGGCTCCCCCTGCTCAACACTCTCTTCTGTAATCTCCGATGGAACAGGCTGTGTCTCCCCCTGCTCAACATCCTCATTTGCCTCCTCTGGTTCTGCTTCTGGAATTTCCTTGTGCACCATATATGTGGCCAATTTTGCTGGTGCTGGGTCTGGATTTATGTTGGCACTGGAATTGGAAGACATTCTGGGCATTTCAATGTCTTCAATTGTTCGGTCTTCAAGAAACTCTACTTACTGGCTTTTGATGACCATCTTCACCTTCGGATCTCATAGTCTGTATCCAAATTCTTCATCTTCATGGCCTAAGAATATACATGGAGTTGTCCTTGCATCGAGCTTCTCCCTGAGCTCATTGGATACATATACAACGGCTAAACAACCGAATACTCTATGGTGAGTGTATGAGGGATTCTTATCAGACCACACTTTCT
>SKCR01042743.1:0-57401 GCA_019454045.1 Zanthoxylum bungeanum
GTTGTGTGGGTTCTTAGTGCAATTAAATATGATTATTTTTAAGATTGTCTATGTAGTTTTATGTTACTATTTTTAAGATTTGGGCTGCTGTACGGTGATTAGGAGGTTGTTAGGCGGTGTTAGGGTGTGGTTTTTTTGTTTTTTTGTGGTAATTTTCGGTGGTGGAGGGTGCTGTGTATGTAGAGAGTCTAGAGAGATTTGAGAGAGTTTAGAGAGATTTTGAGAGAGTTGGGTGTGAATTCTATGTGTCAGGAGAGACAAAGGCTTTGGTGAGGGTTGTTTATATAGAGAAGGGTTAGGGTTGACAAGAGAAGGGATTTTGTGCATTTAATTAGGATATGATTTAGTGTTTAGCAAGGAAAGTCAAAGATTGAGGGGGGACAAATTTGGTTTAGATTAGGAAGTCAATACTTTTAAATTGGTGGATATCTTATTGAATTAGGAAGTCAAATATATGAGGCTTTAATTGGTTAAGATTGATTTTAATTAGGCAAATCTTATTTTAGTTTGTAATATAATATATTTGATTCATTTATTTAGGCATGATTTTATTTTATGTTTATTTAATTGGTAAATGATTTAAATGTTTTATTTTAATGTTTAATATTAATTAATATTTATTTATTTAATTTGGGATGTGTTTTATGGGCTTGGGGAGCTAAATGGGCTGGGCGTGAGGCTAGCAGCAAAACCAGAATTACCGACACCGTTCGAACGCTTACACGAACGCGACACGAACGCCGCAATCTGTTTCCCGTTCGAACGAAGTAACGAACGCAGCAATAACGAAGACAGTGAGCTTATTTGTTCTGAATTTCCCCTTCCGAAATCCGTTTCCCGCGGCTTCCGTGACTCAAAAGGTAGTGCCTCCAAATGAGGCTCATCATCGGGTTTCACATGCGAAAATGCAATGCCTACAGTCGCCCCCACTTTGATGGGACTTGTGTAATGTGCAACAGTGACAATCCTATCAAAGTTATGCAATGCATTTTACTTACCTGGCTAGCTAGCTGTCTCGAGCTGAGCTGATACTGCAGTGGACCTCGATCCTGAGACGCGTCTCGATACTGCTGATGATGTGGGCCTCGAACCTGGGACGCATCCCAATAGCTGCAACCGATAACGGGGGCCTCGACCTGGGACGCATCCCAATACCGCTGATAAAATGTGGGCCTCGACCCTGGGACGCATCCCGACAATGATGATGCAGTGGATCGATCTGGGCGCATCCCAATAGCTGACCGAAATGGGGCCTCGACCCTGGGACGCATCCCAATACCGTGACAAAATGGGGCTCGAACCTGGGACGCATCCCAATAGCTGCAACCGACAACGGGGGCCTCGACCCTGGGACGCATCCCAATACCGCTGACAAAATGTGGGCCTCGACCCTGGGACGCATCCCGACAATGATGATGCAGTGGACCTCGATCCTGGGACGCATCCCAATAGCTGCAACCGACAACGGGGGCCTCGACCCTGGGACGCATCCCAATACCACTGACAAAATGTGGGCCTCGACCCTGGGACGCATCCCGACAATGATGATGCAGTGGACCTCGATCCTGGGACGCATCCCAATAGCTGCAACCGACAACGGGGGCCTCGACCCTGGGACGTATCCCAATACGCTGACAAAATATGGGCCTCGACCCTGGGACGCATCCCGAAAATGATGATGTGGAGCTTCACTCCTCAGCCGATATGGGCTTCGCCCCCAAGCTGACATGATGTGTTGTGGAGCCCGCTCCCCAGTCGATATGGGCTTCACTCCGAGACCCATACCCGGAACTTAACTTCATTAGGGCCTCAATCTTCAGATTACTGCCCATATCGGATGCTGTGCCTTTGCCATCTCTGATTGCTTACTGCTCGCTCTTTTCCGTCTTCAACACCTGTTTACACAAAACAGAACAAAACACAAAATATGCAATATAGGTTACGTGTATGCATGTATGCAGGAGTTTTCTTATTCCGTTGGGTTAGGTCTTCCGCTGGCGACCAAGTCTTCTTAAGCAAAGTACAACTTCAACCTGTCGACATTGATTGGCTCTGTGAATTCATTTCCTTCCAAGTCTGATAGCTTCACTGCTCCATTTCCCATGACTTTCTGAACGATGTAAGGTCCTTCCCAGTTAGGCCTGAATTTCCCTCTCGGATCCGTCGTCGACGGCCTCGACTGCTTAAGTACCAAATCACCTTTTCTGATCTTCGTGGGACGTACTTTCTTGTTGAATGCCCGGGCTAGTCTCTTCTGATACAACTGCATGTGATACAAAGACTTCGTTCTCTTCTCATCCAACAGTACCAACTGATCAAATCTCTGTGCGGCCCATTCCTGTTCTGGTAATTCTGCCTCTGCTAATACCCTCAGGGACTGCATTTCCACTTCTACTGGAATACTGCTTCCATTCCGTAGACCAAGGAGTAAGGGTTGCACACCGTTGCCGTTCTGACCGACGTTCTGTACCCCCACAAAGCATACGGTAACTTTCTCGGCCAATCTCTACAATTTTCTGTCATCTTGGCTAAATTGTCTTTATAGTCTTGTTGGCTGCCTCAACTGCCCCATTTGCCTGCGGCCTGTACGGTGATGACTTGTGGTGGCCTATCCCATGCCTCTGTAACATTGCCTTCGTCTCTCCTTGAAACTGGACCCCGTTGTCTGTCACTACATGATGCAGGCATACCATACCGACAAATGAGGTTCGAGCTATGAACTTTGCCATCTGCTTCGCTGTAACATTACGGAAGGATTCGGCTTCCACCCACTTTGAGAAGTAATCTACTGCCACCACTATGAAGCGATGCCCATTTGATGCATTTGGTCGAATTTCCCCAATCATATCAATTCCCCATGCTGAGAAAGGCCACGGCTCTGACAACCCGTGTAATTCTGTGTGCGGTAAGTGATTCAAATTACCGTGTGCTTGACAGTCATGACAGTGCTTTACATCTTCGCGCAGTCCGTCTCCATGGTGACCAATAAAACCCTGTCTCACTATCTTGCGGGACAAGTTCAACCCATTCATGTGCGGACCACATACCCCGGCATGTACCTCTTCCATCACTTTCTGAGCTTCTTCTTTTCTCAAACATTTCAACTGAATACCGTTTGCCTGCCTCTTGTACAGTTCCCCTCTCAAAGTCACATACTGGGAAGCCAACTTCTGAATGGCTATTCTGTCTTTTCTGCCCGCCCCTTCCGGGAATTCACCATGTTCCAGATACCTCTGAATGTCATAATACCAAGGTTACCATCGTCAACCTCAACTTCCAGAATTCTTTCTATCTCATAAGCAGGTTTACTTGCTGTTGTCAGTATCAATGGTCTCATCACTAACTTCTCTGGATTTTCCCAAGTCGCTGCTAGTGTAGCCAATGCGTCTGCCATCTGATTCTCTTCCCTCGGTAGGTGCTGAAACTTACACTCGGGGATATCCTGTGCCAATTTTCTGAGGTGAAAAGATAAGGCCTCAACCGTTCTTCCTTCAATTCCCATTCTCCGCATCTGCTGGACTACCAACATAGAATCTCCGTAGATTTCCACACTCCCGGCCTTCAAGGCTATCAATGCTGTCAGGCCAAAAGCACATGCTTCATACTCAGCCATGTTATTAGTCACTCTGAATGTCAACCTCTTAGCCAAAGGCAAAGTCTCTCCCTCGGGGGTTACTATCACGATCCCAATTCGGCTCCCTTGTAATTCACTGCTCCGTCGAAATACATCTTCCATCTCTGAACTGTTATTGCTTGGATCTCTTCATCTGGAAACTCAAACTTATACTGATCCCCTCAACAGGTTGCAATGCCAGAAACTCCGCTACTGCTCGTCCCTTGATCACTTTGGAGGTGATATACTCAATGTCAAACTCTGTCAACATACCAACCATCGGCCCAGTTTTCCCACTAGTGAAGGCACTGAATGAAGATATTTCAGAGGATTCTCCTTTGCCACCACTGGATCTTGTAAGACTGGAAGTAATGTCGCAACTTTCTGGAAGCCCATACCACTGCAAGACAGATCTTCTCAACTTCCTGATACCGAGCCTCATACGGAAGCAGCTTCTTACTCAGATAATAAACTGCATGTTCTACCCCTGTCTCATCTGCATGTACCATCATACCTCCCAATGTTCTGATTCTATAGCCAAATACAATATCAAAGGTCTACCCGGCCTCGGAGGTTTCAATACGGGTGGCTTTACCAAGTACTCTGATTCTATCGAAGGCGGTCTGACACTGTTCATTCCATCTCACTGGCTGATCTTTTCTCAACAGTTTGAAGATAGGCTCACATACCGATGTCAACTTGGCAATAAACCGACTGATGTACTGAATCTTTCCCAAGAATGCCCTGACCTCCTTTTCTGTCTTCGGTGCAGGCATTTCTGTGATTGCCTTGATCTTTTCGGAGTCTACCTCTATTCCGCCCATTCCCACTGTATGACCAAGCAATTTCCCTGATGTCACCCCAAACACACATTTCTTGGGATTAAGCCGCAGGTTATATCTGTCAACTCTCTGAAGGAACCTTTCCAATGCCTCAATATGCCCAACTCTCATTTCTGATTTCACCATCATGTCATCCACATACACCTCAATCTCTTTTGTGCATCAAGTCATGGAAGAGTGTAGTGGCCATCCGCTGATAAGTAGCTCCTGCATTCTTAAGCCCAAACGGCATTACCTTGTAACAATAGGTACCCCACTCGGTAACAAATGCAGTCTTGTGTTTATCTTCCTCAGCCATGAGAACCTGATTGTACCCTGAAAATCCATCCGCAAATGAATACATAGCAGACAAAGCCGCACTGTCAACCAGAACATCTATATGCGGCAAAGGGAAATCATCTTTCGGACAGGCTTTATTGAGATCTCTGTAGTCTACACACATTCTGACCTTCCCATCTTTCTTCGGCACCGGCACTATGTTAGCCAACCATTCGGGATATTTTACCACTTCCAGGAACCCCACATCTATCTGCTTCTTAACTTCCTCTCTGACTTTCTCAGCCCATTCTGGTCTCATCCGTCGAAGTTTCTGCTTTACTGGCCTCATATTCGGATAAGTTGGTATTGTGTGCTGGGCAATGTTTCTGTCTACCCCGGGCATGTCCTCATAAGACCAAGCAAATACTTTGGCATATCTGACCAACACTTGTTCTAGTTTCTCCCTCTCTTCGGAGGTTACTTCACTTGCAATCAAAATTTCTTTGGGGTTCTCAAGTGTGCCCAAGTTAAATGCAATAGTTCTGGCTGAACTGATGTCAAATATGCTTGATTCATGCAGAGTGAATAGAAATGACTCAGGCAAGTAAGCAAAAGAAATGTCTTTATTATTGGATAATGCAGAAGTACATTCAAATAAATCAGGAAGGTAAATGTCTTCATCATCTATAGACACTTCTTCCTCTGCAATCAGGTCTTCTTCAGGCTTCTCATCTTCTTCAGAGTCAGGTTCTCTAACTTCATCAATTCCTCCTCCCAAATCTCTGTTTCCACAGCTTTTCCAGTCAATGGTTTCTCACCAACAAATCCTGGAAGATCTCAAACCCAGGCACCACAATCCCATTGACTTTCACAGGTTCAGGCTCTCCTTGATACCCTGAAGCTTTCACAAAGCACTCCATCAGTTTCAGGCCCTTTTTCTTGACCTTCGGCTTTCTTCGTCAGATTTGTACCCCAAACCCTTCCGAGTAGTCTGTCCTCTGAAATCCGGCAATTTTGAACCTTTACCCGGCTCAAACTTCATTTCTCCATAATCCTAGCCACCCTAGGATCCACCCACTCCTCAAAAGTGGCTGATACCTGGAACCTTGTGAAAGGTAGTATCTCCAAGGCGGCCACGGCATTGTCTAACTCGGCCCGGATGGTAACAATCTCTCCCTCATACGGGAATCTGATCATCTGATGCAAAGTGGAAGGCACGCCCCCAAGCTTGTGAAACAAAGCCTTCCTAACAATAAGGCAAAAGTGGCTGGGATGTCCAGCACTGTGAACTCAACTCATCTTCAATCGGCCCTACTTGACCATAGCCACAAAGGTACCCTCAACTCCCCGCTTACTGTCATCATAAGCTTTAATAGTCATACTGGAGGGGTCCAAGTCTGTTGCTTTCATACCCAATCTTGCCAGAATTTTCAATGGGCACACATTGATGGACGAACCGTCATCCACCATCACACATGAAGTTTTCTTGCCCCTCACTTCGGCCCTGATAAATAAAGGCCTATTATGATTCCTCCCCTCGGCGGGAGATCATCTCAGAAAAGGATATCTGCAAAGCTTCCTTCTGAACTGACCCAACAAACATTGCGGGGTTGGCATCCTCCGGTACACAATCTTGCTCAAGGCCTCAACCATAGCCTGTCTATGCTCCCGAGATGCACATAATAGTTCCCAGATACTGACTGTGCTCTAGTCTTCCTCAATTGCCTCAGCACTATATCCCCTTCAGTATTTTCTGCAGCCTCAACCACTTCTCTACCATCTGTCAAAGCTTCCTTACCCTTTTCCGCCATATCATTATAAAAACGACCGCTACGTGTCATTCCCCTTACTTCCTCCTCATCACTGCTAGAGAAATCAAGCCAAAAGTCCTTCTTCTGCTCAAACTCATCCTCACTGGTGCTATCCCAGATTCCCAGGCAAAAGGCTTGAGGGTGAAAGGATTTTAGGACAAGGTCTTCTGGAAGGCCAGAATTGATCATATAGGCTGGTGTGTGGTACGGCACGGTAGTTGGGTAAGGGGTTTCTGTGTATCGGACTGTTCTGTTTCTGGGTTGGGTATTTTCTTGGAGTCTATTAGGTCTTGGATTCATGGCGGAGTCAGCGCAGTTGTCGGTTGTCATGGCCTTTTTGTTGGTGGAAGTGGCAATAAAGGCTTAGGTTAATATGTGGTGGTAGGGGATTGGGTAATGGTTGGTATCCAAGGGTTTTAAAAGCCTTGCCTCTTCAACTTCTCTAGCACCTTAGACAGGGGCCTCCCAAGTTGGAAAACTGCCTGTTCCGGATAGCAGCAACTTCAGCAGAAACGGGCTTTGTTCCCGATGTTCCCCCAATGGGCCTCCTGTTAGACCATAGAATTTCTATTCTCGGCCTCTTCTTCTCAATATCCATGACAGTTTCCCTCAACTTCGAAAGTCTGCAATCATGGAGGTCATCCTCCTCAACTTGCCGTAAATGGAGGGCTTGGTGCCCTTGATAATCATCTTGATCTGATCCTTCTCCGAAGGCCTAGTCTGCATTTTCAATAATTGACCCCTCCACCGGTCCACATACTCCTTAAAACTCTCCTCCGCTTTCTGCTTAACATTCTCCAGATCACGGAGTGACAAATCGATCTCCAAGTCAGTGACATATTGCTTCAGGAAAGCATCAGCTAACTCCCTCCAATCTTCCTTCACTTTCTTGTCCAAACTGTGGTACCATACCACGGGAGCTCCTTCAAGCGACATTCCAAACATTTTCTGCACCTGGCGCTGAGATAAGCCAACTGAACTCATCACTGATACAAACTGTCGGAGATGCACCCTCGGATCCCCATTCCATTGAACTTAGCCATATCCGGCATCTGAACTGTGAGGCAACTGTTCCTCAAAGTCAAAGTGTCGTAATCCAGTGATCCTCATTCTTACCCCTCATCTTGCGGGTAACGACTCAACCTGATCCCGAAGTTTCTGCAACTCTGTCTGAGACCCAGATACTCTGCCTGCTGCATACTCTGCCATATCATCATCAAAAGCGGGGATATCATCCCCCAATCTGTTCGGAGATTCCTCTTTGTCTTACATCCCAGAATGAACCCCGGCACGAGACCCAGCTATACCAGCCATAGCAGTAGTCAAAGCCTGCAACTGTTCAGTGATCTGCGAGACCATTCTCTAACTGATCATACGGGACACCTCATTATCGGATTCATCATACTTGTTTTTTAGTGAGTCTGGTTCCTTCTCTACCCAAACGGTATCTATGGTGTCTTTTAAGACACAAAGGATGTTAACAGGGATATGTATGCATGATATTAGCCATATCCATTGAATAGGTGATCATTTTACTTTTGGGACAACTGTCTAAGGGAGAAGGTTCCCGCTCGCTGTCTATTATTTTCTTACGGCTTAATTTGCAACTATCCTGGTGTTGAACCCGAACTTAGGCCCCCAGTCGTTCAGGGTCCCCGTTCTTCATAATCCCAGCCTTTTTTCTAGACAGCAGTAGTCCCTCAATACGTGACTCCTTACGGATTGTTTCTCGGTTTGGATCTCATTGGCGATTGTTCCCCACTTGCAATTTCCTCCTATCCCTGGCTTCCTGTGTTCTTGTCTGAGCATGTAAGGGGACTTTCATACTCTCATTATCGGTTCAATAACGGCAGGGGCACTGGGGTGCCTTCCCATACTAGGTCCGATTTTGAGGCTCACTTTTATACATAAAGTTCCTGCACGATTAAGTCGCTATGTTCTTTGCAGTCTATCGGCTAGGTGCTATGCATCGAAATCATTGAGGGTTTGTCTTTAATAACCTGGTCACCTATGAATTCAGGTCGCGATTTGGCTGAACACCGTCGTTTGACTAAGGATTATGTTTGTATCTCATGTCATTATTATTTTAAGTAATTTAATTCTTATGCATAAGAAATATATAACATATTTAAAGCAATTAACATTCTCAAAACAAATCGGCTTATTATCCATTTTAGAAGCTTTTGGGACACTGTCATAAGGGGTGAACCCGTCCCAGTTTAAATGGCACAACGAGTTACTGTCTTACGGCAAGAGCCCAACTAACTCCAAATGAGAGATTCCGGACAAGGGAAAACAAGCACAGGTGGCCCTCAATCACTTAGAAGCTTTTGGCCCAATAGTCATGAAATACGTTCTTGTCCCAGTTTAAATGGCCCAAAATTTCAATATCCCATGACAATGTCCAAAGGATCTAAACGGTGATGTTCCCAAACATTAGCATAGAAGGGAGAAATGCAAACATAACATAATAATTTTTACATAATGGCCCTCAACATTTCAGAAGCCTTGGGCCTAATAGTCATACAGTACGAACTTGCCACAGTTTAAATGGCCCAGCAAGCCCGCATTTCTGAAATAGTCCAACTGCACCCAATGAGGATGGTCCACAAGCACATACTCAAGGAAATAATTGCTACTTTAAACCATACAAACCAGTCTATGGGTGGATTTGCACGAGAGTAGGACAAGGCTTCACGGGCGAAGGATAGCACAACTAGGTCTCCCACTCAAGGGTTCGTTCGAGGACCAGTGAGCGTATCCCTTTTTATACACTAAGGTACGTGCCAATGAGATATGGTGTGTGACGGACTGTCAAGGGATTTCCCGTTGTAGATCCCCCAGAGGGAAGGTGGAGCGAGGCTCACTTAAATACCCAAGCCTCTTAGGCTCTTATCGCTTGTTGTCAGGAATAACAACGAGTCCTCCAAATTAGTCCATCACAAAGGCTACAAGTAGATGGCCATATAGGTATCCTCACAGCTTTTCCTTCTAGAAAGGTAGTGAATGAAGGAAGACACAAAACCATACCTAGCCTCAAAGTGCCCTTGATTAAACCCTCATATCCACTATAGACATGGGCAATTAAACATAAATCCACTCATTACAAGACAATATTTCGGGGCCATTCTCACATCCCCAGTGGAGTCGCCGACTGTAGGACACAGAACCTGGGCGACGCCGTTCCTAGGCTCGCGGCCTAGTTGGGAAGGATTACATAACATGGAGTCGCCACCCGGTGTGAACCGGGACAAAGATTTAAGGCCGCACTCACCCTCGCAAGGGAAGACCTCAAAACCGTTGGGTTCGGAATGGTCCCTTACTTATGTCACTTGTAATGAAAGGATTATATAATAATTTAAACAAGCTGAAGTAACAATTATTTCTAGAGGTATCATGCTTCTAAATTCACATTTATAAAATAAAATATGCGCCTAAATATACATGTATTTCATATATAAGATTGCATGCTTAACATATATCAAGATAGCAACTAACTACATCTTTACTTGCATATCATATTCAGGAAAAACACAAGCACACATATTAACCATACAAGCACACATGGTAACCATACAAGCACACATATGGGCACTTTCCAAGTGGTACGTGGAATTGTAGCCCAAGTACAGACCGCACTACCGTCCATTCGGAATCGGCTACGGAATTTACGTCTGGGTTTCCATCCGATATACCGCAAGAAATAATACTCAATGTTATCATGACACGAGAATATGAATGGTAATACATTGACACATTTGCATAAGAAAGATCAACCAATAGGGCAATTATGCATGAATATAATAAGACAGACTCAGTTCAGTGTGTGCACGTTCGTTGTAGCGTCGTAAACGCGTTCGAACGGAAATGAAAACGAATGCTCACGTCGAGTAGCGTTCGTAAACGCGTTCGAACGGAAATGAAACAGAATGCTCACGTTCGAGTAGCGTTCGTAAACGCGTTCGAACGGAAATGAAACAGAATGCTCACGTTCGTTATGGCGTTTGTTAACGCGTTCGAACGGAAATGAAACAGAATGCTCACGTTCGAGTAGCGTTCGTAAACGCGTTCGAACGGAAAGGAGACCTGATGCATGATAAGGCAAAATGTATGCGCGTTCGAGTTGCGTTTGCAAACGCGTTCGAACGGACACGGACCTGATGCATGAAATAGGATGCAATACAGAAAATAAAAGGGCGCGGCGAAGCACTGCCGTAAAGGTGACCTTTTGGGGCTCTTGATCTCTCAAAGAGAGGACCTTTAGACCAACATACTAAGCCATGCGCGTCACATCACACATACAAGAATAGAACCAATCATATCAACCAAGTATGCCCGATTGAACACATCTTACATCCAATCTGACACACATCAACCGGCGCGGCAAAGCATCGTGGTAAAGGGCTTTTAGCCCTCCCAATAGGGGTCACAACACACTTACTAAGCCCATGCGCTCGATTGACTTATACATACGAAAATAAAGATAACAATATCAAACTAAGTATGCCCGATTGAACGTATCTCGCGTCCAACCGAACATACATCAACCGACGCGGCGAAAGTAGTGTCACGAAGGTGGCTTTTCGGCTCTTTGTCTCCTAAATGGAGGACCTTTGGACTAACTCACTAAGCCCATGCGCTTGGTTGAATCATGCATAACTAACGACATATTGAGTTTAGGTAAAACAAACTAAATAAACAGAGCAACACAACAAAAGAAAGATGGTGTCGTTTACCCAAGCGGTACGTGGAATTGTGGCCCGAGTACAGATCATATTACCGTCCATTCGGAATCGGCTATGAAATTTATGTCCGGGTTCCATCCGATATACCGCGCGAGTTGACACATCTCTCATTCATCCAATACCCACAACATACATCATACCACAACGGATACCACAAATACAGAAAATATAATCAAAATAAATGACTAGAAAATAAAAATGAGAATAAGTGTGAAGATACCCTCAGGTCTAACCTTTTAAGCCGTCTCTCGGACTCACGTTCCACGAAGATCGGAAGGGGATAAAGCTCCGCAACTTTTTCTGGTCCGCTGGTTCAACGTCCTAGCTCACTGTTTCGCTGCTTTCTTACGATTCGAACTCCGTTCTGCTCCTATTCGGCTCCTGTTTTGCTGCTCACTGCACGGGCTACTGTTTCAATGTTTTCAAAGAACTATTCCAAGTTGTGTGGGTTCTTAGTGCAATTAAATATGATTATTTTAAGATGTCTATGTAGTTTTATGTTACTGTTTTTAAAGATTTGGGTGTGTTAAGGTGATTTAGGAGGTTGTTTAGGCGTTGTTTTAGGGTGTGGTTTTTTTGTGTAATTTTCGGTGGTGGAGGGCTGCTGTATGTATAGAGAGTCTAGAGAGATTTTGAGAGAGTGTAGAGAGATTTGAGAGAGGAGAGAGTTTGGGTGTGAATTCTATGTGTCAGGGAGACAAAGGCTTTGGTGAGGGGTTGTTTATATAGAGAAGGGTTAGGGTTGACAAGAGAAGGGATTTTGTGGCATTTAATTAGGATATGATTTAGTGTTTAGCAAGGAAAGTCAAAGATTGAGGGGGGACAAATTTGGTTTAGATTAGGAAGTCAATACTTTTTAATTGGTGGATATCTTATTGAATTAGGAAGTCAAATATATGATTGGCTTTAATTGGTTAAGATTGATTTTAATTAGGCAATCTTCTTTTTAGTTTTTATATATAATATATTTGATTCATTTATTTTAGGCATGATTTTTTTTATGTTTTATTTAATTGGTAAATGATTTAAATGTTTATTTTACTGTTTAATATTAATTAATATTTCTTTATTTAATTTGGGATGTGTTTTATGGGCTTTGGGGAGCTAAATGGGCTGGGCGTGAGGCTAGCAGCAAAACCAGAATTACCGACACCGTTCGAATGCTTACACGAACGCGACACGAACGCCCACAATCTGTTTCCCGTTCAAACGAAGTAACGAACGCAGCAATAACGAAGACAGTGAGCTTATTGTTCTGAATTTCCCCTTCCGAAATCCGTTTCCCGGCGGCTTCCGTGACTCAAAAGGTAGTGCCTCCAAATGAGGCTCATCATCGGGTTTCACATGCGAAAATGCAATGCCTACACCTGGCTACATTCACTACCAGCAGGTTCCATCACAACTGGAACACTTTAGCCACCAAATTTCTTGCAAAGTACTTTCCACCAGCCAGAACCGGAAAGCTGAGGAATGACATCACATCCTTTGTACAACAAGATTCAGAAACTCTCTACGAATCTTGGGAAAGGTACAAAGATTTACTCCGGAAATGTCCTTACCATGAGATTCCAAAATGGCTTCAAGTCCAAACATTCTATAATGGACTTTTTGGAATAATAAGAACCACAATCGATGCTGCTGCTGGAGGAGCTTTAATGGCGAAAGGAGAAGATCAAGCCTGGGAACTAATCGAAGAAATGGCCAACAACAATTCCTTGTGGCCAACAGAAAGGAGCATGATCCAAAGAATTGCAGGAATTTATGAAAGTGGAGCCAATACAGCAGTCAGTGCCAAGCTAGATTAGATATGCAAATTAATGGAGACTCTTACCACTGGATCCACAAGTTCACCATATGGAGGAGCACCATAACTAAACCAACTTGAAGAGACGGTGAATTATGTCAACAATTTCAACAGACAGGGGAACAATCCATATTCCAACACTTACAACCCAGGGTGGAGGAATCATCCTAATTTTTCATGGAGCAACAATTCAGGGCAAAAGAACTATCTACCACCTGGATTTCAGCAACAGAACAAAAGCCAAGAATTTGAAAAAGAACCAGAAATGAAAGAATGGATGCTATATTTCAAAGCCAATCTGCTTCTATCAAAGCACTGGAGAATCAAATCGGACAACTGGCCAATGCTCAGAGTTACAGACCACCAAGAAATCTTCCCAGCAATACAGAACCAAATCCAAGGAACAGAGGGAAGGAGTAATGTCACGCCATCACCTTGAAAAGTGGTACTGAAATCAACAAAGATGTTCCAAAAGAAGCAGAACAACAGATGGAGGAAAAAGAAGCAAAGGAAAAAACCCAGAAAGAATCATTCCACCACCTCCACTTTTCCTCAGCGTCTTCAGAAAAACAAATTGGACAAGCAGTTTGCTCGATTCCTGGAGGTGTTCAAAAAGCTTCACATCACATCCCATTTGCAGAAGCCTTGGAAGAAATGCCCAGTTATGTCAAATTCATGAAAGACATTCTTTCCACGAAAACGGAGATTAGGAAGACTACGAAACAGTAGCATTAACGAAGAATGATCGCCATTATTCAGAGGAAACTTCCCCCAAAGTTGAAAGATCTTGGCAGTTTCACAGTTCCATGCACCATTGGAGAACATTATATCGGTAAAGCTTTATGTGATTTAGGATCCAGTGTTAACTTGATGCCTTATTCTATTTACAGGAAAATACAGATTGGAGAAGCAATGCCTACCTCAGTTTTTCATTGCAACTTGCTAACTGAACACTCGCATTTCCAAGAGGTGTTGTTGAAGATGTGTTGGTCAAAGTAGATAAACTAATTCTCCCAGCATATTTCATCATCCTTGACATGAAGAAGACAAAAAATACCTATCATTCTTTGGAGACCGTCTTGGCTATAGGTAAAACTGTGATTGATGTGCAAAATGAGAACTGACTATGAAAGTGCAGGACCAAGAAGTGACCTTTAATGTTTTCAAAGCCATGAAATTTCCGAGCGATGAAAAGGAAGAAGAATGCTTCAAAGTTGATGTTGTTGATAATATCGTTCAAAATACTGAGCCAACTCCACAGATACACTTGAAGCTTGCATCACCAACATGACTGACAACGAGCTAGATGCTGAAATCCTGGAATGTATCAACTACCTTGACAAACCATTCCGATTCAAAGCAACACCACCAGTTGAAAGCTTGGAACTGCCAAGGAAAGATCGAATCAAGCCCTCGATTGAAGAACCACCACAGTTGGAGCTGAAGTTACTTCCGAGCATCTCAGGTATGCATTTCTTGGAAACTCTTCTGAATTACCTGTTATTATTTCTTCTTCACTAACATTGGAACAGGAAGAAAAGTTGCTGAGAGTGTTACGAGAGCACAAGAAAGCCATTCGCTGGACTATAGCAGACATTCGAGGCATTAGTCCATCATTTTACATGCACAAGATCCTGATGAACGATGAGTACAAACCCACAGTGGAACATCAACGGAGACTCAATCCAATCATGAAGGAAATCGTAAAGAAAGAAATCATCAAATGGTTAGATGCTGACATCATTTACCCCATCTCAGACAGCAGTTGGGTGAGTCATATGCAATGTGTACCAAAGAAAGGAGGAATTACTGTGATTACCAATGAAAAGAATGAGCTAATCCCAACAAGAATAGTGACTGGATGGAGAGTATGCATTGACTACATGAAACTAAACAAAGCCACGAGAAAGGACCATTTTCCGCTACCATTTATTGACCAGATGTTAGACAGACTGACAGGACATGAGTTCTATTGCTTTCTGGATGGATATTCAGGGTACAATTAGATTGCCATCGCACCAGAAGACCAGGAGAAAACTACATTTACATGTCCCTATGGTACTTTTGCTTTCCGCAGAATGCCATTTGGATTATGTAATGCCCTGCTACATTTCAGCGTTGCATGATGGCCATCTTCTCAGACATGCTGGAGCAAGTATGGAGGTTTTTATGGATGACTTTTCTGTGTTTGGAGATTCTTTTGACCATTGTTTGCAAAATTTGGAACATGTGTTACAAAGGTGCGAAATACAAACCTGGTTTACTCAACTGGGAGAAATGCCACTTCATGGTGCAGGAAGGCATTGTTCTTGGACATCGGATCTCACAAAAGGGGATTGAGGTAGACAAAGCAAAGACAGAAACAATTGAAAAACTACATCCACCAATATCAGTAAAATGTATTTGAAGTTTTCTTGGACATGCAGGTTTTTACAGGAGATTTATCAAAGACTTTTCCAAAATTGAAAAACCTATGTACAATCTTCTGGAGAAAGATGTGCCTTTCAACTTCACTAAATAATGCCAAGAAGCTTTTGAGATCTTAAAACAGAGCTAGTCTCTGGCCCCATCATTGTAGCACCAGACTGGACCCTTCCATTTGAAGTGATGTGCGATGCTAGTGATTTTGCTGTAGGTGTAGTTTTGGGACAACGTAAAGCAAAGATTTTCCACACCATTTATTATTCTAGTAGAACTCTGAATGAAGCTCAACTCAACTACACAACAACCGAAAAGGAGTTGCTCGCAGTTGTGTACGCTTTTGACAAATTTCGCTCTTATCTGTTGGGTCGCAAAGTGGTGGTCTACACAGATCATTCAGCAATCAAATATCTGATCACGAAGAAAGATGCCAAACCCGGATTGATCCGTTGGATACTTCTTCTGCAAGAATTTGACATGGAGATCAGAGATAGAAAGGAACAGAGAATCATGTGGCAGATCATCTATCGAGGCTCGAGAATGGAGAAACAGCTGACAAAGATTTGTCAATCAAAGAAACTATTCCAGATGAACAACTGTTTGCCATGAAAAACATGAAGTCCCTTGGTATGCTGACTATGTCAACTACATTGTGTCAGGAAAATGGCCGTTGGAATGGAAAACTCAGCAACGGAAGAAGTTCTTCAAAGAAGTCAAGCACTATGTCTGGTGATGAACCGTACCTGTTCAAACGATGTGCTGATCAATTATTGAGATGTGTGTTCCATAGGAGGAAATCAACAGTGTTTTGCAGCACTGTCATTCATCACCATATGGCGGACACTTCAGCGGAAACAAAACTGCAGCCAAAGTCCTACAACAAGGTTTGTTCTGGCCCACCTCTTTTTAAAGATGCTTATCTTTTTGCTTTTCAATGTGACAGGTGCCAGAGAATGGGAAATATTTCCATGAGAAACGAAGGACCGTTGCAAAATATTCTAGAAGTGGAAATATTCGATGTATGGGGTATTGATTTCATGGGACCCTTTGTTCCATTATCAGAAACTTGTACATCCTGGTTGCTGTAGATTACGTCTCCAAATGGGTAAAAGCAATTGCGCTGCCATCCAATGATTCAAAAGTCGTGATCAATTCCTGAAAAGAATTTTCACTCGGTTTGGAACACCTCTTGCAATCATCAGTGATGATGGCTCTCATTTCTGCAACAATACTTCGATGCACTCCTATCCAAATATGGAGTTACTCACAAGGTTGCTACAGCTTACCATCCACAGTCAAATGGATAGGTTGAGGTTTCAAACAGGGAAATCAAAAGAATCCTAGAAAGAACGTTGGATCAACAAGAGGGACTGGTCAACAAAACTAGATGATGCATTATGGGCCTACCGAAAGCTTACAAGACACCCATTGGTATGTCTCCATATCGATTGGTGTTTGGGAAAGCGTGCCATCTACCAGTTGAGCTTGAGCACAAGGCATACTGGGCACTGAAGAAGTTGAATTTATTCACAAGCTGCAGGAGAGGAAAGACTTCACCAACTTAACGAATTGGAGGAATTTCACCTACAGGCTTATGAGAATGCCAGATTATACAAAGAAAAGAAAAAGAAATGGCATGACCGAAAAATAGTGCACAAACAGTTGGAACCAAGGTATGTCTGAACGACTGGTAGAAATGATAAACCGTGCTGATGCTTTTATTTCTTTGCCAGGTGGCTTGGGTACATTGGAGGAAATTTTTATAGTACTATCTTGGGCGAACTTGAACATACATCAGAAACCAATTGGGCTGCTCAACGTTGATGGATTTTATGATTTTCTTTATGTGTTTCTTGATGATCCTCGGAGAAATGGGTTCGTGTCAAAACCTTTAAAAGAACTACTCTTTACTGCCAGAACTGCTCCGGATCTAATTGACCAACTCTTAGCCTATGAACCACAAGTTGACCCTATCCTTTCAAAGATAAATTGGTCCGAGAGGCATCGTGTTAATCTGGATCTTAACCTTTAATTTCTTGTAGAATTTCAACTAACCAGGTATTATCTTCTAAACCCTTCTTCTACTGTTTAGGGAGCAGGTGATGGTTTGGTGTCTTCCTTCACTCACTACCTTTCTATAAGGAAAAGCTGTGAAGGCACCTAGATAATCATTCACCAATAGCTCATTGTGATAGACTAATGTGGAGGACTCGTTGTTTATTCCTGACACCAAGCGATAAGAGCCTAAGAGGCTTGGGTACTTAAGAGAGCCTCGCTCCACCCTCCCTCTGGGGAATCTACAACGGAATCTACTTTTTTTTTAGTTTGTGTGTTATTTTTATTTTTTAGTCCAAAATTTTTCGAAAAATACAAAAAAAAATTTTTGCTTCTTTTTTTTTGACTAAAAAGGTAAAATTAGTAGGAGATAGCTGAGTAAGGATTTTCACTCCTCATACGTATCTCAAACCATTTTTGAAACAAGTTAATTTTTGTTTATTTCATTTTGAATTATTTAATTTGTGAATTCTCCATAAAACTGACTAAAATGGATCTTCATATGCTCAGTTGGCAGGTATTATCAACATATATGGAAACATACGGACATGAGCTAAAATTGAAAAGTTTGTAATATTCAGTGCTCTAGTTTAATTGGAGGAAGCATCTCAAAAAGTGATGGAGTTCCGAGTTATTAAGTTTGTAAGGGTGTTTTAACACCTAGTGCCCTAAAACCAACTGGTTTGGGAGTCACTAGCCCAAAGCTCGCTACATGGATCAAAGATGCTGCAAAAATATATATATCTGAAGTCTGAGTAATTAATTCCGTAGGGGTATCTTAACACCTGGTGCCCTAAATCCAACTGGTTTGGGAGCCACCGACCCAACACTCGCTACATAGATGGAAGATATTGTATATAAATAAAAAAAATAGAAAATAAAGATGAAGGAAAAATCAGAAAATCAGAAAAATATTCCATTGCTACCAAAAGGTGTGAAATCTGATAGAACTTTAGGACAAAAATATTACTCTCTTATCAACTGCACTTATGACTGTTGTGGGCAAAAATGAATTGATTAATATCTTATTGGCTGTGAATATGAGAATGACAAAAATAATCGGAGAATTTACTTATTCAGTAATTTAGAAAGAAACAAAACAACTAGTAACTTGAAGTAGAAGTAGAAGTTTCACCTGATTAGTCCACTAACATCTTTATTCTGTTTTCTCTTGCCTTTTTGCTTTTGTGTGCATTAGTTTTACTACATTTTTTCTTTTGTAAAATGTTTGTGGGTATCATTGATGTAAACCCTCACGAGACACAACTCGTCTCGTGAGGGTTTAAAGGCTTGTTGCATATGCTAAATGCAACCATGATCCCTACGAAAGTGGCTTAGTTAAATTTTATTTTAAATATGTTTATGTTATTTTACTCTATGTTTTGCTTGAGGACTAGCAAAATGTTAGGTTTGGGGTGTGATAAGTGGTTTCTATCACTATTTCTCACTCATTTAAACCTAATATTTTATATAGTTTCTTGATTTTTGTGAATATTTTGATGTGTTTTGTGTTATTTTGTAGATAAATAAAGTTTCAGGACATTCTGGAGGTGATTTGGACCAAAACAGCTAACGTGCGCCGGGTCAACGGGTCAGAATTTGAGAAGTTTGACTTTACTAACATGCACCGTGCCACATGTCACCATCACAGCCGATCTGCTAACGTGCGCCGTGCCACATGTCATCATCCTACGTTGCCGACAATTACTATTTCCACGTGTCATCCTACGTGTCGCCACTCATCCGGTCAACGAGTCAACTCTTCCACGCTTCTTGCCATGCCATCTCCACGTCAGTAGGTCAACCGAGTCAACATCCCATGTCATCATCAGCCAATCACAGCATGACACGTGTCGCAATCGTACGGTGCCGACAATTTCTCTCAACCGCCTTGCCACGTCAGCGCCACATCAGCATCAATTATTGAGTTGTCAGCCGCCTCGCCATGTGTCACCTTATCTTCTTATCCGAATCGCCACGTGTCAAGTCGTCACTGTTCCAGCGTCGCGGCGTGTAAGAACCTGACGTCGCGACGCTGGAACCCCACCGAGGCCTATAAATTCAGCTCGAGATTTCAGATTTTGTTGTACCTTCTCTCCCCATTTCTTTGATGTAATAGGGAGTTCTTCTCTCTCTAAGTTTCTTTTAATTTTTTGTTTTTAGTTTTGTAATAATTTTAATTACTTTTTGTAATAATAGTAATTTACTTTCTTTATTTTTACAGTTTTTACTATTCACCATGAGGAGGTAACTTCCCCAGTTAGGGTGAAAGGTAATTATTTTACTATTGCTATTTGATTAATCTCCCTTAAAAATAATATATTCACTATTTAAAATTTGACTTAAAAGGATACCGCTATATTGGTCGGTTGGTAGTTTAATTTTAATCTGGTTTAAACCTGACTAATCAAGGATACCGTCAGATTGGTCGGTTGGTAATTTAATTTTGGTTCTGCCTTTATGGCTGGTTTATGGACAAATATTACCGCTTTAATGGCTGGTTGGACTTAATTTGACTTAATCAGGATACCGCCAGATGGTCGGTTGGTATATTATCACAAGTTTATATATTATTTTATGGGAGATATCTAAATTAGTAGTAGTAAAAGTAATTCATTTTACCTTAGCATTTTATTTTATTGTAATTTACTTTTCATAGTTACTTTACCGCATTTTTACTTCAAGTCTTTTATTTTCAAGTTTTTTACCAGCCCTAGTTATGGTTGTAACTAAATTAGTTATCTGGGGTTGTGATGACTTTTAATATCACCGGTTTATAACGGTTAGATTATAGTTTGGGTAATATAAAGATTTATTTATTGAGTCTTAATCTTAATGCTTTTTAATTAACTGGCCATTAATGAAATTGACTAGGTAAACTTAAAATGAACTAGACATAGGTATTTTAAGTTTAAAAGACCTTAGACTCAATAGCCCACGATCTTCCTTGTGAATAGATAACCCTTTAATAGATTTCCTTACAGGATAGGAATATACTTGTCGGGCGGGGGTAGCCTTAATTGGAACTTAATCTTAATGAATCTAGGTAATTTGGTTGACATAGACATATGGTTCAATTGCATTATACTAGGTATTTGTAATTGACCATCGAAAGAGGCTTTTACATAATTTTGTGTTCCAGGATAATAAATCAATATATTACCCAACTTTAAGATAACCACTTCTTCTTTCAAATAATATTAAAAGATATCACAACCCTAGATAGTTTTTAATATTTAATTTTCTTAAAACCTACTTTCGAACAATTTTATTTACTTGTTTTTAAATTTAGAATCGTCACCATTTCAAATCAATCAAACAACCTGTTAGATACTAGTAATCATTTGACCTCATAAAATTAATAGATTTGATATTAAGTCCTCGTGGATCGATATTTTTATACTACTTGACGATACGTACGCTTGCGTTATACGTGTGTGTTTACGCCGGTCATGTCAAAACCTGTAAAAGATCTCTTCTTCACTGCCAGAACTGCCCATGATTTAATTGACCAACTTTTAGCCTTTGAACCACAAATTGACCCTATCCTTTCCAAGATTAACTGGTCTTAATGATCGTGGTAAGAAGCGTCGGATAAATATGGATCTTAACCTTTAATTTTCTTTTTAAAGACGTATAATTTCAACTAACCAGGTACTGTTTTCTAAACTCTTCTTCTACTTTTTATTATTTTAATTTGATTTTTAGTCAAAAATTTTCAAAAAATACAAAAAAAATTAAATTTTTTTTATAAAAAAAAATAATATTTTATTTTTGTGTTTTAAATTTGATTAATCAGGTGAAATTGGTGTGAGATAGCTATGTAAGGAATTTCCACTCCTCAGACGTATCTCAACCTTTTTCGTAACAATTTAATTTTTTGTTTATTTCCTTTTGAATTTTAATTTGTGAATTCTCCATAATATTGACTAAATTGGATCTTCATATGCTCAGTTGACAGGTATTATCAACATGCATCGTAAGATACAGCCATTAGATGTATTTGAAAAGTTTGTAATATTCAGTGCTCTAGTTTAATTGGAGGAAGCATCTAAAAAGCAATGAAAAAAAGAAAAAAAAATGTGTATATTAAAAAAAACGTATGAGATCCGAGTCATTAAGTCCGTAGGGGTGTTTTAACACCTAGTGCCCTAAAGCCAACTGGCTTGGGAGTCACTGGCCCAAAGCTCGCTACATGGATCAAAGATGTTATAAAAATAAAAAAAAACATATGAGATCTGAGTTATTAAGTCTGTAGGGGTGTATTAAAACCTAGTGCCCTAAAGCCAACTGGTTTGGGAGTCATTGGCCCAAAGCTCGTTACATGGATTAAAGATGTTTCTTTCTTTATTTTATGCAAAAAAATAAAAAATAAAAATTCATTGCTAAAAATGGTGTGATTCTGATATAACTTTAGGACAAAAATATTACTCTCTTTTCAACTACACTTATGAATATTGTGGGCACAATGATTTGTTTAATACCTTGTTGTTGTGTATATAAAGAATGGTAAAAATAATCGGAGAATTTACTTATTTGGCAATTTAGAAAGAAAGAAAATATCTACTAACTTGGATAAGAAATTTCACTGTTTAGTCACTAACTTGTTTATTCTCGTTCTCTTGTGTTTTTTCTTTTGTGTGCATTAGATTGACGTTTGTGGGTATCGTCACTGTAAGCCCTCACGAGACTACAACTCGTCCACTAGGACACCTACGAGTTTAAAGGTTTGTTGCATACACTAAATGCAACCGTGATCCCTACGAAAATGACTTAGTTTAATTTTAATTATTTATTGTATTTTATTTGTTGTTTTGCTTGAGGACTATCAAAATGTTAGGTTTGGGGGTGTGATGAGCGGAAAATATAACAATATTTACCGCCCCTTTTACCTAATATTTTGTTTAGTTTCTCAGGTTTGATGAACTTTTTGCTGTGTTTTAGTTTATTTTGCAGATAAAATAAAATTGGGACTTAATGGAATCATTTAGGACGAAATGTGGGTCAAATAAAGGCAAAAACTGGACTTGACATTTTGATTTTGAAGATTGGAAACTTGAAATGGCGTTCTAACGAAATACAATTTCAGAAATTCCAACTGTGCGCAATTGTCGTATTTTGGCCATAACGTTTTACTCTGATATCAGATTGAGGTGATTCGAGTTCCAGATTAAAGAAGACTCAAAGAACTACAACTTGGAAGTTCATAATAATTTCGAATTCTGAAGTTTCCATGACCGAAATGGATAAAACATTCGTAAGTGTGTTATGTGTAATTATTAAAATCATTTTCATAATAAAAAAATAAAAAAAAATAAAAAATAAAAATTGTCAAACTTCCACCAAACATGCTTGCATTTTTGGTGGAGGATTTGGTGCCATGTTTGGTGCCATGTTTGGTGTCATGTTTGATGCCATGTTTGGTGCCATGTTTGGTGGAGTAATTGTTGGAGATATTGGCGGAAGCCGGAAGGCGTTAGATTTGCCTATAAATACCAAGCTAAACTTTGTAAATTTTTCATGCTTTCTTTGGAGGAATTTCTCCATGAAAACTTAAAGGAAAGTGTTTTGTGTATTTATTTAAGTTTTCATGTATTTTATTTTTATTTAATTAATCAAATTTTGTGTGTTTTCATTTACAGCATGAGCAGGTAATCTCATTCTGCTGGGGTGAAAATGTGAGACTTTTAATATAATAAATTAGATTAATCTCCCTTATTTTAATTAAAATTTGGATTAATTAGTTACCGCCTATATGGTCGGTTTATGTGACAACATTATTTAAAGCATATGGTCGGTTTTACATTTCAGACATAGTTTCCGCTTATACGGTCGGTTTAGGTAATAACCTTGTTACCACCTATATGGTCGGTTGGATTTATTGAGACAAATGAATTTACCGCATTTATGGTCTGGTTAAATATAATTATTAATCGGTAAACATTGACAATAAAAGAGATTTCTAATTTTGAAATATTAAAAGTGGATCCTCTTGTTGGATAAAATGACCCATAGCGTCACTATTTGCACAGATCATTGTGTTTTTGTAGCAAATTAACTATGTGACAAGGAAATTGCACTCTCATCATTTGTGATTAGATCACCATAGATATATAAATGAAGAGAGGTCCATATGATTAGTTCCTGGATTGAGATGATATGAGACAGTATCAGTCCACTAAGGATTAATCATTAAATATCCCTAGCCGTAGTATTATCGAGACAGGACATCGATAATGCGGAATAGGCTAGTATTGCACTTGTGCGCGTTTGTGAGGGCACAACGGCATAGTTCTCATATATATAAGTATTGGATACTTATGCAAGTGCGATAGGAGGTCGTGTTTCACCGATGGTACGGAAACAGCTTCGCTCTGGATAGACCCCTCGGAATCCCATTGGTATATGACTATGTGTCTATGGGAGGCCGAAATCAAGGTAGGTGTGTATAGTCTTAACCTGAGACTTACATCGCTAATACTTACGATAATCGATAAACTTGGTCTTGGTGGTAGGGGGCTTTAACCGGTTCTGTGTACCACCATTTCTTGGTTTATCAGAGAGTCGTAGTGTATTGGGTGTGATGTCAAGATGGAAGTGTGTCACTTCAGTCATTTGGAGATGATGTCACGCAGGATACGGTACTAGTGCTCTTGAGTGTTGCGCAACCAATCGGGATATTGTGACCAGGTCATGTATATCCGATTATAGAGACTATGTTACCAGACATCCGATATGTGTTTCGGACGGGGGAGACACTTATCCACCCCCAGCCCTAGCACGTGATTATCCGATACTGGGCCAATATACACAATACTACGGTATACTACGCTTGATACAGATCTATATATTCCTGTAAGAATATTTCTGGAGAATTGGGTAGGCATGGCGCTTTGCTAGAAGCCAACCTTGTCTTGTAAATCGATATAAACGTAGTACGAGGTACTTACGTGTTCGGACAGTCCGACGATCGTATTTACTGCCAACATATCCGGAGATCTCATGGGTCGCTTCCCGAAGATTCACCGATGACGTATTACTCGCACTTTGATTAATCTGGGATTAATTAGAAGAGAGAGATAGAATTAATCTGGGATTAATTCGATGAGATAGAAAATTAATCTGGGATTAATTAGATGAGAGAGAAAATTAATCTGGGATTAATTGTGGAGATATTTTATCTGGGATAAAATATTAATTAAAGAGAGAGAACGATTAATTTGGAATTAATCGATAAATTATATATTTCGATATATTAATCGAAATTGGATTTCGACGCGGAATTAAAATTAGATTTTAATTCGGGCGAACGAATTAATTTAGAATTAATTCGTTAGCGACGTAATAGTGAATTCGCTAGGCGTAATCATTTAATTACACGCGACGGAAAATTCGTTAATTTGGAATTAGCGAATCCGAGCCCGAGAGTGATTGCGAGCGCATTCGCATTTCGAATTCGAGTGCGGCACGCAAGTCACATCAAGCGTCAAATCACTAGTCGCGTCAATCGTCAAATCAATCGTCACTTTGAGTGATGTGACTTGACAACATGTCACTTTATTAAAGTGATGTGATATGACTTAAAGTAAAGTAGAAATGATGTGTGAAAAGTAGAAAAGCATTAATAGACTTTTGCTTTTTACTTTTGATATATATGATAATAGTTTATATATATTTATTTTGTTTTTGGAAAATGAATTAAAAAATAAATATATAAACTAAAGTCACTCTCTCTCTCCAACATGCAACATTCACGGTTTCTCTCTTCTCCCTCTCTTTTCCCTCTTCTTCTCCCCTTCTTCTCACGGTCTCAAGACCGATTCTTCATCAGATTTTTCCTCTGGTTTCACCGAAACTTTAAGAAGCAAAATGGAAGATGATAAGTGCTAGCACACACCTTGAGTGATACTATGGTGTTAGGGAAGTGATTTCGTGAGCAAGGAATCACCTTGTGAAGCTTGGAGCTTGGAGTTACTATGGAGGTTCATCCATGGCCGAATAGAAGATGAAGAAACAGCACCCACACCGTGCAGTCCACCACCGAGCAGCTCACTGTCGCGCATGGAGAGGACTGTGCGTTTTTCATCTTCAACCGCATGCAACCAATCAATGTGAGTATGAATTCCGCCTTACTCCTTTGATGTGTTCATATGTGATTTTTTTATGCATTGTTTGTGATCTTGTGGACTTGATTAAACTCCAACACCTCTAACCTCATCATTTTCTTTATTGTTTTATTTACGTTTTTAATTTCCAGCTTTTACTTTATGTCTTTTATTTTATTTAAGCTTTTAATAGCCTTAGATATGTGTTGTAACTAAGTCTGTTATCTGGGGTTGTGATGATGTACAATATCACTAGTTTATAATGGGTTATTTTACGGTTAGGGTAATATAAAGGTTTATTTATTGAGTCTTAGTCTTAAAGCTTTTTGTTAACTGGCCATTAATAAGATTGATCTGGTAAACTTAAAATAAACTTGGAAAAGAAATTTTAGGTTTAAACCTTAGATTCAATAACCCACGATCTTCCTTGATGATAGATAACCCTTTAATAGATTTCCTTACTGGATAGGAATATACCTGTCGGGCGGGGGTAGCCATAATTGGATCTTAATCTTAATGAATTCAAGTAACTTGGTTGACATAGGAATATGATTAATTGGGTAATACTGGATATTTGTATCTGACCATCGGAAGAGGCTTTTACATATTTTCGTGTTCCAGGTTAATAAACCAATATATTACACAAACGTAAGATAACCACTTCATATTTTAAAGATATTGGAAGGATTCACAACCCTAGATGGTTTCATAATATTGAATTTTCAACAATTTACTCTCGCGCAATTTTATCTACTTGTTTTAAGTTTAAAGTCACCATCCAATCAAACAACCAATCCATTAAATACTTGTAATAATTTGGCTTCATAAATTAATATCTTAGGTATTAAGTCCTCGTGGGATCGATACTTTTTATACTGCTTGAACAATACGTGCGCTTGCGTTATACGCGTGTGATTACGCCGATCAATAATGAATAAATTTTGTTTGTAATGATATAAATTCGCAACCTTGATACTAAGGAATTTTGCTAATTATATAATATCATCGAGAGATGCGGTTCCGCCACTATCGGAAGGCATCACCAGCAAATTCTGAATCATTTAGTGGACACTCTTTCCTTAAGTTGATTTTTATTTTATTATTATAACATCAAACTTACTTTTTCAGCATTTAGGGGGTTAGCCGAGTTTACTTTTAGATATTTTGATAAAGAATGTTTTGAGAAATGGTTTAGAAAGTAATGATTTCAGAAGCATGATTTTATGTTTTCGAGGCTTGGGGGAAAAACCCACCTTAGTATGTAACTTGATTCAGATATGGAATTGACGGACCGCACATGTGCATATGTAGAGGACTGGGGGGATAGAAATACGTAACGCCCCCAGATCCTAGTCCAAAACTATGGATGATAAATGCCCTAGATCCTAATTTCAGGGTCAAGTAGTAGCATGGATTCACACTCTTGACTCTAGTTCAAGAACAAGTAGTGGCATGCTTTGGGGGACGGCGATACGTAAGGCCCTAATGTCATGGTTTTGCACTTCTGGCTCTACTTAGGCGTATGGGGGGAAGGCGATACGTAACGCCCCCATGCGTCAGGTTTTCAGACACAATTTTCAAAGATAATTTTCAGAATAGATTTCAAAATTGATCTTTCTGTTACAGGTTTTCAGAACCAGATTTTCAAAAACATATTTTAGAAATAGATTCTGGAGTGAATTTTTCTAGAAAGGAAAATTTTCAGAAACAATAGTTTTATAAGAGACTTTCAGAATAGATTTTCACAAAGGTTTTCAGAAAGAGAATTGCTTTCAGAAAATACAAGTTTTCAGAAAGATTCAAATTGATTTCTAAAACATGAGTTTCTTCAAGTATTTCAGTTTTCATTATAAAAACTGTCCACTCACTTAAATCGTTCAAACGATCTAATCCCCCTGGTGTTTTATTTTGTAGGTTCATGTAGGACGAGCTCGAGAGGTTGGATACTGATTGCAGTCAATAGAGGGTTTGGTCCACCAGGTCGAGTAAGAGTTCTGTTCAGACAGTGTCAGAGAATGCCATGTAACATATAGATTGTTTGGTAAAGAATATGCATGTAAGGAGTTATAAGTGTTCATTACTAAGTTGTAATGGATCATGAATTTTAGTATTTAGTCTGAAAAGCATTATGCATTTATAATGATAAATTGGGCAATGGTCATATGCTTGAGTTTATGCATGAGATAAGTTTCACGGTTAGAAAGTCAGTGGCTTATGGGGATATTACGACCTATTCTCTGCTGCTAACATCTCCCGAATCGAAGATATTACAAAGATAGTATCAGAGCATGGTCTAGGGAGTCAGTTACTGCAGTGGGCAGAGACTGGGGTCTTATATTCGCAATATGTCTGAGATACCCGTATATGAGGCATCACCTCTCCAGTATCTGATCCTTGAGTACGTCCTCAAATCCTATGGACAGATTAGTAAACATTCTCAAGGTTATTTGAATTTCTTTCCAATAAGTAACCCTAATTCTTACTCTAGTTACGAATCATTCCGTGATTACTCGAAACTTTTAGTAAAATATCAAGTTATGCTATGAAACTAGAAAATACAAGTACTGAGAATAGTTACTTAAGGGAGTGGAAAAGAAAGTTATAGGAACCAGAGTCAACAAAAGATAAAGGTACAGAAACAGATAAGTAAGGAAGTACGTGAACTTATAATAGTAATGAGAATAGAATAAGCATGAGCAAGAGGAAAACCTAAGTACGGTTCCTTCAATTCTCGTAAGATTCTTTCCTTTCTAATGAGACTACTCATTTCATACAAAAATTTCTTCAAGAATATCCAATAATTTTGAATACCTCTTATAGATTGTTAGAGATATGCCTTATACCCAACTTATGGATGGGCTATATGTACATGTATTTGTAATATTTTCATTAATTAATAAAATGGCAATCTTTATTATACGTTCTTACATAACTTATATGAATCATCAACATTGTAATAAAGCCATTGGAGTAATAAGACGATGGCTTCCACGCCTTATGAGAATCATTACTCTTAAATGTTTCTAGTCATAGTTTTGTGAATAATCTGGACGTTCACAAAGTGGAGAGACTAGCATGATGATATGATCCGCCCTTAAGTGGGGTAGTCGATCTCATAGGCTACTAGCGGAGATCCGTCAGTTTGGTGTATCACATGGATGTATGAGTTGCTCGTGTCCATCGAACTGACCGCCGAAAGTTTTCATATGGAGTGTCTATCTCATGTGTCTGTGAGAACTTTCATGTATCGATTATATGACTAGTCCTTAGACTTGAGGTCTTTACAATCATATGTGTGGATCAAATAACTTTGACATTCTCCTTCCTCGGTTCAAAAGATCCTATCATAAGGGTATGATTGGGTCATTTGTTGAAACACATGAAGTTTGTAAAGATACAACAGAGAATCGCCACTCTCTCAGATAATAATTTCTTATAAGAGTAGTATTTCAGTTCGCGGGTGGATATGTGTGATCAGTGTTTGAGACTGTGGGCACAGCGGAAGAATCATGTGAGATTCTTGGGTTAGCACGATTCATGACACTATCAACATCATACTTTTGACCATATGGGTAGACACTTTCCGTACCATCGGTCAATAGGTGGGGATACAGTGAGGCGAGGTACTGTATCTTATGTAAATCGCATACAGAATGCGTATATATATATATCTTTCCTTCTCATTTGGTGGCCTTGGCATGTTGCTAGATGTCAACCTTGGTCATTGAAATCGAAAGACCATCTGATCGGAGGATAATTTATGTTTGATTAAATTATCACGATTCATTTCATGTCCAAATTGAGGGGAACCCAAAAGGTCACACACAACAAAGTCGAAATCAATGGTTAACAGTGCACAATACAAATATAACAGCATATATGATTGCTGTAGGAATTGTTCATAAATGGTTCAATGTGTTTAATTATTTAATAGATCATTTATGAGGTTCCATTGTGGCTTAGGGATTTGTGAATGAAGATAGGGGCACTTTGGGAATTGGAATAAAAAAATTACTATTCATGTGAATAGTAACATAAATAGTAAAAAAAATTTGTTTAATTTTTTTTAATTCCAATTCGGCCCAAACTCTTATTAGGGTTTTATAATCTCATTAAACCACTAAATTAAGATCCAATGGCTAAGATTATATTAGCTTTTATCCCATATCAGATTCTTAATTAATTTTGTTGTCTTTGGAGCACTATATAAACCCAAAGAATTCTTCACAAATTTTTACACCAAAACCTTTCATATATTGGGTTTATATAAGTGAGAAACTCTAAAGTTTAAGAGTAAGCCACTGATTTTGAGGATTCTTAAGTCTAATTGACTAGAGGAACCTCGAGTTAAAAGTTTTGAGGTATTTGCCTAGGCTAGCACCAAGGGCAAAATACCCGTGCACTCGAGGCGTAGTCTTGCCGTTGAGTTTTGGCTTTGGTGTGTGCATCTTTGGAGGCCACACACTTGGTGTATCTTTGGAACGTGGAAGAGCTTGCAGAGTTCGAGAAAAGCTTGTAGATTGGAGGGAGGACTGGAGGAGTATTCGGTTCAAGTAAATTTTTTTCTTTCTTTATTTTAATTAGAGTTCTTATGATAGTTAACATGTTTAGGTTTATGTTCTTTGCATGTTTTATGAGTTTTATGCTTAGAATATATAGTAACATGCCTATGCTTGTAGAATAATCAAAACAAATGGGTCTTGGGCAAAGGGAAAGCGGCATAATAATTTTAATTTTCCGCTGCGCACTCGCAGCCTCTTCCCAACAGTGGTATCAGCGCGCCATTTTTGTTTTGATTACTTCTCTCTCATTTGAACTCGAAATTGGGTGTTTAAAAGCTTGTTGGAAAGCTAACACCCTGAACTTAATTTTAGGTTCAAGTTTGGCATGATTTGGTTAAGATTTGAATTGTGCAATTGCATTTAAAATTCACACCTCTGCAGAAAAACGTGAATAGTAAATTTATTTGAATAAAATAAAATGCAATATCATAATTAAATATTAATCAAAGTTATTTAATGCCTAAAAAAATTCCAACATATTAAAACTCATATGCTTGATGATTCTATGTATGATTAGAATTGGCATGATTATTTTAGGTGCAATCATCTAGAGACTTTATAAGAAATAAAGAGTGTATTGATTATCCCTTAGCTAAATAATTATTTCATGATGAACTTATAGATTTATTACCTTTAAGGCTAGTAAATATAAATCACTTGTTTATAATAAAAGACATTATAAAAGATACAAGTGGGTTGGGACCAAGGTGGTTAATAAAACTTTCCAAACTAAAGTTAATTTAACCAAAGGTATTACTAGAGTTAGATAATGATTTGGTGTCTATCTTCACTCACTACCTTTTTATAGCCAAAAGGAAAAGCTGTGAAGACATCTAGATAATCATTTACTCAAAGCTTACCTTAAAGCATATTTAAAATGTTGGACAAATTTGGAGGATCTATTGTTTATTCTTATCACCAAGGTGATTAGAGCCTAAGAGGTAAGGGTATTTAAGAGAGTTCGCTCCACCCTCCCTTTGGGGAATTTTCAATGGAGGAATCCATTTGACAGTTATTCACTTAAACTTGCTAAAATCCTCAATAATAATTTAAGTCTAAAATTTTCCTCCCATTGTAAAGTATAGACCCAAAGGGCTTAAACCATATTGGCAGGACTAGGCTTTAACAGACTGACCAATACCAATTTGTCCCTAAATCATACTATTGACAATGGTTTGAATTTTCTGAGTCATAAGACGCAGCGACCCTTAGGCGTGGTCTTATAACTTATTGGCAAAGATTGGGTGTCCACAAGGACTAGCATAAGCTTTGGCATGTTTGATTGCCCAACCCAATGATCAAAGAATTATGATTTATATCATAAGTTGGTTGGGAACAACCTAATTATCATATTTTATAACGACCGGCCCTAGTCGGAGTTATGAAATGATGATAATGGGTCCTTTCCCATAAGAAATCCATCATATTGGGGTTGATGCGATTTGTTTAAAATTTTAAAACAATTGAGTGGGAGCAGCTTCATAATATTAAAAGCCCATATTATTATGAAACATTAATGAAAACATATTCCTAATTTTAAATTTTCTCTTAACAGGTGGGTTAAAATATTTCACAAATATTCAAATGGAAAACATAGTATCATTTTGTTCCATCCTTAATGAGCATAAGCTCAAAGGGGACAACTACAATGACTAGTTTAGAACCTTAAAAATATCTTACGCCAAGAAAATATTTTCTATGTTCTTGAAAGACCATTTCCCCCTGAACCCACAGAAGATGCTGACCAAGATACATTTGATGCTTGGAAGAAACACGTTGATGATGATGAGCAAGCAGTTTGCATAATGCTTGTCTCTATGTCGGACAAACTTCAGAAAGCTCACGAAGATATGGATGTTCAAACCATCATCTTTCACTTGAAGGAGTTGTATGCAACTTCCCTTCATACCTTGAGATTCCAAGTGTCATGTGCCTTATTCCAAACAAGGTATAAAGAAGGACCTGTTAGTCGACATGTGCTTAAGATGATTGGCCACATGTAAAAATTGGCCAACCTCAGGTTCATCATGGATCATGAGATAGGTCACGATCTAATTCTTCAGTCATTACCAAAAGAATTCTCTAACTTATTATGCAGTTTCATCTATATCTGATAAAGAAGCTACTTTAGTAGAATTACACAATCTGATAAAGCAAGTAGAGAAGGACTTGAAACGGAGCTTAAAACCTCCGTCATGCTTACGGGTACGGACCTGAAGCCACGAGGCCCAAAGAAAAATAAGGGCAAGGCCAACGCTCCAGATCACCTAAAGCCCAATGGTAAGGTGGAGAAGAAAAATGGAAAGGGGAAATGTTTCTTTTGTGGAAAGAAGAGTCATTGGAAGAAAGACTGCAGATCCTTGAAAGCCAAGGAAGCTAGGGAAGCCCAAGAGGCCAAGAAGCCCAATGCTTCAGGTATGTTGTATATGATTGAACTATATTCTCAAAACTCTGAACCTTCTACTTGGGTGCTTGACATCTGGGACTCACTTGTGTAACAATGTGCAGGGCATGAGAAATAGTAGGAGACTCCGTCATGGGGAGGTTGAGTTACGCATGGGTAATGGAGCAAAACTGGCTGCATTGTGCGTGGGGACTTATTCATTAGTTTTGCCGAATGGTTTAGTTTTAGACTTAGAAGATTGTGTTTATGTACCTTCTCTAGTAAAGAACATCATTTCAATTTGTTCTTTATGTAATAAAGGCTTTTCATGCCAAATAAGTTGTAATGAATGTTCTATTTATTTCAATGAAATAAAATATGGAGATGGTACTTTGAATAATGGTATTATGTCTTACAAACTAACAAAGAATGTTTAACCTCTAATATATACAACGTTAACTCGAATAATCTTAATGAATTACTTCTATGGCACAGTCGCTTAGGTCATAATCAATGAAACAAGATTAACTAAGCTACATAAGGATGGGTATTTCAACCCTTCAAATAACCTTATGAACTTGTGAGTCTTGTTTATTTTGTAAAATGACCAAACTACCCTTCAAAGGTAAAAGACAGCGTACAGCGGAGAATTAGAACTCATACACTCTGATGTATGCGGACCAATGTCAGTCACCGATAGAGGTGGATTCTGTTGGATAATATGACCCATAGCGTCACTATTTGCACAGATCATTGTGTGTTGTTGTAGCAAATTAACTATGTAATAAGGAAATTGCACTCTCATCATTTGTGATTAGATCACCATAGATATATAAATGAAGAGAGGTCCCTATGATTAGTTCCTGGATTGAGATGATATGAGACAGTATCAGTCCACGAAGGATTAATCATTAAATATCCCTAGCCGTAGTATTATCGAGACTGGACATCGATAATGCGGAATAGGCTAGTATTGCACTTGTGTGCGTTGTGAGGGCACAACGGCATAGTTCTCATATATATATAAGTGTTGGATACTTATGCAAGTGCGATAGGAGGTCGTGTTTCACGATGGTACGGGAAACAGCTTCGCTCTGGATAGACCCCTCGGAATCCCATTGGTATTATGAATATGTGTCTATGGGAGGCCGAAATCAAGGTAGGTGTGTATAGTCTTAACCTGAGACTTACATCGCTAATGCTTACGACAATCGATATACTTTAGTTGAGGTCGTCTAGGACTGTAACCGGTTCTGTGTACGCCAATGCCGGGTATATTGAGAATCGTAGTGTATTGGATGTGATGTCAAGACGGAAGTGTCACTCCAGTCATAATGGAGATGATGTCACGCAGGATACGGTATTAGTGCTCTTAAAGTGATGCGCATCCAATCGTGATATTATGACCAGGTCATGAATATCCGATTATAGAGACTAGTTACCAGACATCCGATATGTGTTTCGGACGGGGCAGACACTTATCCAGCCCCAGCCCTAGCACGTGATTATCCGATACTGGGCCGATATGCACAATACATTAGTATACTACGCTTGATACAGATCTTAAATATTCTTTAATGGAATGTCCGGAGAATTAGGTAGACTTGGTGCTTTGCTAGGAGTCGACCTTGTCTCGTAAATCGGTAGAACGTAGTACTTGGTACGTACGTGATTCGGATACTCCGACGACCGTATTTACTGCCAGATTATCCGGGGATCTCATGGGTCGCTTCCCGATAATCCACCGATGACGCACAACTCGCACTCTTGAATAATCTGGGATTATACAGAAGAGAGAGAGAAATTCAATCTAGGATTAATAACGGAGATATTTTATCTGGGATAAAATGTCGTCTAAAGAGAGAGAACGATTAATTCGGAATTAATCGATGTATTAATATATTCGATATAATTAGACGAAATTAGATTTCGACGCGGAATTAAAATCAGATTTTAATTCGGGCAAACGAGTTAATTTAGAATTAATTCGTTAGCGACGTAAATAATAATTTCGCCAGGCGGCGCAATTATTTATTTAAATTCGATTGAATTAACGTCGCGACGTAAGCTCGGTATTTCGGAAATATCGAACCCGAATGCGTGAGTGCACGTGGGCCCACTTTCATTTGGAAACGTGTGGGGCCCACATGACACATGTCATTCTAATGCTTGCATGTAGATTGTGTACATTGCACTCAATGTCATTGCATGGAGTTTGAGTGTTTGACACTCTAAGCCATTGCATGTTATGTGTCATAATTTTATTATTAATTTAATGAAAATTATGGCATAAATATAAATTGATTTTTGGTAAATCATTTTAATAACTTAATACACAATTTTATCTCTCTCAATTCTCTATTCCTCTCACGGCAATGGTGGCCATTCTTCACTGGTTTTGAACCAGTTTGGGCGTGAATAAGGGAAGCAAGAGTGGTTTCTCATGGTGAGAAATCAAGTGCTAGCACACTTTCAAGTCTTGCGAAGGTGGTAGGGAGGTTCGACCATGAGGCGGGACTCATCCGATGGAGTTTGAGCTTCGTTTTGAGACCCGAAACTGCCAAGACAGTGAGCATGGACTGGTTGCAGTAAGCTTACAAGGCAGTGCGTTTTTGGGCATGATTCGTCTTCAAATCGACATAACCGATCAATGTAAGTATTCCGCTATCTTCATTGGTGTATTCACGCATGTTTTCATGTCTTGATTTGATCTTGGGACCTTAGATAATTACCAACAATGGCATCAGAGCTAATGTTGCAAGCATGAAAAATGTAGGGCTTAAAATTTGGGTAAATGTTTGTTGAGCATGATTTGAATAAATTGATTGTTAAGTATGCTTATAACATGTTTGATTGCATTTTGGTTGGACCAATTTATTGAAAATTGATTTGGAATAATTTTCCCCAATTTATTCATGTTGGCCGAATGTGTAGGAGTCTTGGAGTTCTTGGAATTTTTCATTTTAAATTCATTGGATGAGTTATAATGATATAGGATGATGTTAATTTGAAGTCAATTTGATTGAATTTGAATTGACAAAAATCCCCAATTCCTTCACCTTGGCCGAATGTATAGCCCTATTGAATGTCTTGGTAATTTTGATTTTATGAACATTGGATGTGTATGAAATCATTCGGGAAGTTAATAAATACGTTGTCAATTGTGTATTAATCGGATTAAATTCAAATCGGACAAAATAACCTTCCTTGGCCGAGAGCATTGAAGCATGTTTATGGGTTTTGATTTTCAATTTGTGTGTTGGACATATGATAATGAATTAAGCATGATTAATTGGACTAATTTGGTGCTTCGGAAATTGATTTAGTCGATTAATCATATAATGCACTTTGGTAATTGAATTGCGTAATTGGATTAGTGTAATTTAATTATTTAGGCTTAAATGGATTTGGGCTTGAATTGTTGTAATTGGGCCTATTGGGCTTGATTTATCAAGTTTGGTTTAGGCCAAATGGATTGGATCCAATTGGGCCCAAAACCTTGACCATAAAGCCCAAATGCGACTTAATGAACCTTTAAAGTTCAATTGGGCCTAATGGGCCAAGATTGATTTATGGGCTTATGGGGTAAATCCCGGATTGGACTTTGGTTATCGGTTTGACCCGAGTTGACCAAAAGTCCACGCCTTAAGAAATCAATCAAAAGCCCATTGGACTTTAATTGAATTGACGTTGGACGTTAATCGGTCTTTGAGACGCGTTACGATTAGATTTGGAATTTAAATCGTAAAAGGTTTATTAAATAAAAGTGTAATATTTAATTTGGAATTGAATAGTGAATTAGTATTAAATACATGTTAAATTAGATTTAATGATGTAGTTTAATTTAATTCATGAATTCGTACTTTAAGTACTTATTCGCAAAAACGAGTTTGACTCGAACAAAAATCAAATCGTTGTTTGAACATTGGATGATCACTTAATTATCAGATTAATAATTTGATTAGATTGATTGATAGCATGCTTATGTGTGTGAATACGTGGTTGTGTTGAATGAATAATGTATATCGGATGGATATTAGTCGGGTGGGCAATTTTAGAAATTGTTGTAATAAATTCGATTTATTAAATTGGACCTGCGTGTCCAGCCTTTCACCTCTATTCTCTTTGTATTCTCTTCTCACCTATTCCCCTCTATGTATATGAGGTTTCTTTAGAAGTGTAGTGTAACGGGTAGAAGTAATACTAGTGCTAGCTTGAGTGAGAAAGGGAGAGATTTGATCTAGGATCAATGTGTTAAGTATCCATCCGCATATCATTATTTTTATTTTCATACTCGCTTTATTATGTATTTAAATGCATGTTTAAGGGTGTATGAAGATGAGACCTTAACAAGATAATTAAATTGGTAGCCAATTTGCACGCGAAAAACCCTCATCAAATATCATGCGTTTTTTCCTTCCATTGAGTGATTCTTACTCAAGATCCTAGATTGGCAGGGGTTGTGTGGCCAAAGTCAAGCCCTTGTCCTTCGAAGATGTGTTTTTAATCACGAGGCTTTGTTCCATATCGGTGTCGTGTCCAAGTTGTGGTTTGTTGGCCAAAGTCAAGACCACTTCTTGTCCATTGACATTGATTACGAAGCTTCCATGTCAATGGGTCCGCGCTTGACTGGGATCACTAGGTTTGTTGTGCCAAAGCCAAGGCCTAGTTGATTCAGAGGAAAAAGTTAGGGTATATTGGATATATAGGCATATATAAATATATGTTTAGGACTTGGATGTCCACCTACTGGATCTAGGAGTTGGATTAGATCCAATTGATCTTAGAGATCTACCTAGTTAATTATCATACAATTTGTTGGCCAAAGTCAAGATTGTGTGATATTTAACGGGATCCTAGCCCACTAGGAAACACGGTTCCCGAGTACTCGACAGAGGGTTAGAGGCTCGACGAAAAATAGTGGGAGGCAAGTATTGAATTTGCAACATTCGTTCGAATACTCGCTAAACGCGCTCATCTATATTTTACTCGTCATATTAATCAAAAGTATTAGTTGGACTAATATTTTATGTTGTTTTAAAATATATATAGTTGGACTATATACAAACTCATTCAATATATAGTTGATTTTATAATTGGATTATAGTAATCAATATAATTGAATTAAAATGATAGTTGATTTTATAATTAGATTATAGTAATCAATATTAAAATTATAGTTGATTAAATAATTGGATTATTGTAATCATTATAATAAATAGTAACCTTATTAAATTGATTAAATAGTTGGACTATTAAATCAAGAAAGAATTGAAAAGTTGAAAATATATAATCATTGGATTAAATGCTTTAAATGATTTAATTTTCATATTGGGAACAAATATAGGTTAATTTATTTGATAAAATAACTTATTATGACTAAGCCCATAATTAAGCAAATAGTAGAGCATAAAGTCTTTGGAAGATTTATGTGATGATGACTTTAGTGCTTAATTAATATACTTAATAAATCTATCTTTAGATTTAAAAGTATTAAAGTTGCAATTAATTGACTATTCTAGTGGAGAAAGTCAAGTTTGCAATTGGGCATGTAGCACAAGGTGCATATCATTTCGATATTCTAAAACCCAAGGCTTGGCCAAAGGTTTGTGAAATATTGAAAAGATAATTGACATATCCCAAAGTGACTACCATTTGGATATGGAAGACACGAAGGAATTAAAGATAGGGCGAGGCTCTAACTTTAAAAATATTTGTCAAAGTTATGTTTACTACTAGTATTGAAATTGGATTTTGAATACTTAGTGTGGTACATAATATATATGTATTGACGTTCAGAATCCGCTGTGAGCTGGATACTGGCTTCAAGCCGAGATTTCTCTGCGAATTGGAAACGGGACGAAAGTCGCTGTTTCGACCGTAGATACCTAAGTTTAGGAACTACCCTTTGGGTATGTACTTAAATTAGGAAATGTTATAATGTAACTAGTTTGACTAGAGACATTATCTCTATATCAGTGTTTAATCCGATTCGGATAAAACCTTTATATTCTAGAACACTAAAGTGTTTCATTATATAAAGATGATACTGAGATAAATACATTGGATGTAAATAACAGAATTTATATTTTGAATATAATAAAATCTCAAACATATAAAATGACAAATAAATAGCTTAAATTGATTTGATCAATGGAGACTTATTTGTGGCATTGTTGTCTAGGACACAATTAAACAAGACTTGTATATCCACACCTTTTAAAAGTGGGTACTAGGACTGATTTGACTATTCAAATAAGGTCTACGAATCTAGTTTATTAGGTTAAATACCTAAAATACTATTTACTTGGTAATAGTATCAGGGCCACCGATCTGTTAGCCCTATTCATGGTGAATTAAGTGGGCCCATATCTAGCTAGGCTAGATGTGAACATGAATATTTCGTGACCTTACGGATGTAGCATCACGTTGTGGTTATGTGTTTCTTTTGAAGAACACAGATCGGAAACTTTTGAAGTTTCGACACGAAGAAAACAAACGGATCGGCTATAGTGTTATTCCGCCACGGTAAGACCGAAATGGAAAATACTTAAGCAGTAAGTTTCATATATAAATGAAAGAGTACGGTGTTCTTTCATGTGAGGACTCCTCCCGAGACACGTCAGTTAGACGGTGTGTCTGAACTAAAACCGAATTTTTGTTGGACATCATAAGGTTTATCACGAGTCGCTCTGAGCTACAATTTCCTTCAACAGGATATGTATTAACAGTGCCAAACTTATTTGGAATAAGGTTCCATATAAATCTGTTTGACAGATACATATAGGATATGAACAGGAAAGAAACGGGGTTTCTCATTCCTGATAATTTGGGTATGCCAGGCATAACGTTTGGTTGATACCAAACTAAGGACCCAAATTGGATTAGTGTCAATATAGTTATCCTAAGGAACCATAAGTATAGTACTTATAAATCCCACATGAGAACATATGATTGTTGCTCACCATGCGGTTTTCCTGAGAGAAAACCGATAGCAGTGGTCAGTGGGAGGATAGTGATACTCAATGAAAATCGGAGTAATACTATTCATAGCACGAAGTCCTTAATGGAACACAAACAATTCATCTATGATGAATCTGTACCATTAATCTTCAATACACAAGAAATCTAGATCGGATAGAGTCAGAAAACTGTTAGTTTACGAGAAAAAGAGTCATGATCATCAGGTGATGATGTTTCTATAAAGTGTCAATAGAAGTAGATCGTATCGTGATTTGAAAGTGAGTACGAGTGTAGATGTATGACTAATGTATGGGTTCATATCTCATGAATGCAATCTATGAAGTACAAAATTGAGGAATGATACGCGACTCCCTGTTATGGCAAATGCCATGAGTCACAAAGGATTCCATGTATAACGACTATTATGGATACTATTGTTGTACCACAAAGCATTGTGCCTATTGGTACATTATACGTCTTCAAGGAAGACATACATGGATGGCAACATACCAACGTACAAAGCTAGGCTTTTGACGGAAAGGTATCGTTATCAACATTGTGTTAATAACGGTTCAACCTTTTACCTGTTGCCATGGTAAGTCCATTTTGAAGATGCTTGTTGATAACTGTATATTTCATTTATGAAATATGTCAGTTACAAATCAAAATCGCTTTCCTGAAAAGGAAACCTTTTGGAGGATGTTTACAACATCCTGACGATTTTGTATAACCGACAAACCAGGTTTGGCGGGTTATTCGATCCATGTTTGGATTGATGCAAGCATAAGGTTCTTGGAACTGTCGTTTTGAAATAATCATAATGGTTTATGATTTGACTCAAAACGAATAATTCTTGTGTATATAAGGAGGTTAGTGGGGAGCGCACTGACAGTTAAATTCCATATTGCAATTGGTGAAAGCTTGGCTTTCATAGATATTCTTTCATAGAAATTCTCCGTAGAATTCTGGGGGTAACAACCTTTATTCAAGGAATAAAAATCTACGGGATAGATTTGGAGTTGTTAAACACTCTCTGGGAAATTGTACATTTAAAATGTACTTGTATTGGTGTCTCATACGCTTCGAGCATATGGAGTCACAATCGGGTCAATCCAAGTGATAGTCACTGGATTGAAGTTAAGAAACTCTGTTAGTATCTCTGAGAACTAAAGATGCTATCTTTTACTATGGAGAAGGAGAACTTGAAGTGACTGGGATCACTGCAGCAAGTTTCCAAACGATTAAATACTGCGGTACTATAAAGTTTGAATAACGGGACATTGAGCTGGAAATCTTCCAAGCAAGATAACTGTTGCCGAATAAACAACAAATGTGATTATTGCTGCAGCTGAGGCAGCAATAGAAGCCATTTGGGTCGATAATAAATCTAATTAGATTAGATATAGTTCTGTTAGCAGCTGAGCTAGGCGTCCAGCACAAGGCTAAAGAATTAAAGGTCTCATCGACGATCCTATTAATACTTCTCTATTCATCTGATTCGTTCGGATCATACATCGTGGCGATGTGATGATCGTATAAATCGCGTCAGACGATAATCAAGCAAATCCGCTGACGAAAACCTTTCTCAGCATTTGAGCGAATTGTACATAGTTCGCGGTGTGTAGACACTCGAGTGACTGGCTATGTGCCAAGTGGGAGATTGTTGGATAATATGACCCATAGCGTCACTATTTGCACAGATCATTGTGTTGTTGTAGCAAATTAACTATGTAATAAAGAAATTGCACTCTCATCATTTGTGATTAGATCACCATAGATATAAAATGAAGAGAGGTCCCTATGATTAGTTCCTGGATTGAGATGATATGAGACAGTATCAGTCCACGAAGGATTAATCATTAAATATCCGCAGCCGTAGTATTATCGAGACTGGACATCGATAATGCGGAATAGGCTAGTATTGCACTTGTGTGGCGTTGTGAGGGCACAACGGCATAGTTCTCATATATATAAGTGTTGGATACTTATGCAAGTGCGATAGGAGGTCGTGTTTCACCGATGGTACGGGAAACAGCTTCGCTCTGGATAGACCCCTCGGAATCCCATTGGTATTATGAATATGTGTCTATGGGAGGCCGAATCAAGGTAGGTGTGTATAGTCTTAACCTGAGACTTACATCGCTAATGCTTACGACAATCGATATACTTTAGTTGAGGTCGTCTAGGACTGTAACCGGTTCTGTGTACGCCAATGCCGGGTATATTGAGAATCGTAAGTGTATTGGATGTGATGTCAAGACGGAAGTGTCACTCCAGTCATAATGGAGATGATGTCACGCAGGATACGGTATTTATGCTCTTAAAGTGATGCGCATCCAATCGTGATATTATGACCAGGTCATGAATATCCGATTATAGAGACTAGTTACCAGACATCCGATATGTGTTTCGGACGGGGCAGACACTTATCCAGCCCCAGCCCTAGCACGTGATTATCCGATACTGGGCGGCCGATATGCACAATACATTAGTATACTACGCTTGATACAGATCTTAAATATTCTTTAATGGATATGTCCGGAGAATTAGGTAGACTTGGTGCTTTGCTAGGAGTCGACCTTGTCTCGTAAATCGGTAGAACGTAGTACTTGGTACGTACGTGATTCGGATACTCCGACGACCGTATTTACTGCCAGATTATCCGGGGATCTCATGGGTCGCTTCCCGATAATCCACCGATGACGCACAACTCGCACTCTTGAATAATCTGGGATTATACAGAAGAGAGAGAAAATTAATCTAGGATTAATAACGGAGATATTTTATCTGGGATAAAATGTCGTCTAAAGAGAGAGAACGCTTAATTCGGAATTAATCGATGTATTAATATATTCGATATAATAGACGAATTAGATTTCGACGCGGAATTAAAATCAGATTTTAATTCGGGCAAACGAGTTAATTTAGAATTAATTCGTTAGCGACGTAAATAATAATTTCGCCAGGCGCAATTATTTATTTAAATTCGATGAATTAACGTCGCGACGTAAGCTCGGTATTTCGGAATATCGAACCCGAACGCGTGAGTGCACGTGGGCCCACTTTCATTTGGAAACGTGTGGGGCCCACATGACACATGTCCATTCTAATGCTTTGCATGTAGATTGTGTACATGGCACTCAATGTCATTGCATGGAGTTTGAGTGTTTGACACTCTAAGCCATTGCATGTTATGTGTCATAATTTTATTATTAATTAATGAAAATTATGGCATAAATAAAATTGATTTTTGGTAAATCATTTTAATAACTTAATACACAATTTTATCTCTCTCAATTCTCTCTTCCTCTCACGGCAATGGTGGCCATTCTTCACTGGTTTTGAACCAGTTTGGGCGTGAATAAGGGAAGCAAGAGTGGTTTCTCATGGTGAAAATCAAGTGCTAGCGCACTTTCAAGTCTGCGAAGGTGGTAGGGAGGTTCGACCATGAGGCGGGACTCATCCGATGGAGTTTGGAGCTTCGTTTTGAGACCCGAAACTGCAAAGACAGTGAGCATGGACTGGTTGCAGTAGCTTACCAAGGCAGTGCGTTTTTGGGCATGATTCGTCTTCAAATCGACATAACCGATCAATGTAAGTATTCCACTATCTTCATTGGTGTATTCACGCATGTTTTCATGTCTTGATTTGATCTTGGGACCTTAGATAATTACCACAGATTCTCCTACTTCATTACCTTTATCGATGATCATTCACGATATGGGTATGTGTACCTTATGCGGTACAAATCTGAAGCCTTTGAGAAATTCAAAGACTTCAGGCTGAAGTAGAAAACCAGCTTAATAAAAGTATTAAGTCACGAAGGTCTGATTGCGGTGGTGAATACTTAAGCAACGAATTTCAAGATTACTTGAGAGAAAATGGCATTGTTTCCCATTGGACTCCTCCGGGAACTCCACAGCATAATGGGGTCTCCGAAGGGAGAAATCGGACATTATTAGATATGCTCCGATCAATGATGCTAGGCACGGATCTACCTCTTTCATTTTTGGGTTTTGGGGTCTTGCTTTAGAACTGCAACACTACTACTAAACCAGTTCCTTCCAAGACTGTTAGTCAAACACCATATGATTTATGGTCTGGGAAACATCCTAGTCTTAGTTATCTAAGAGTTTGGGGATGTGAACAGATGTCAAGGTCACACAAACTAACAAATTGGATGATAGGGCAGTTAAATGTAAGTTTGTAGGATATGCCTTGAACTCAAGAGCATACGTGTTCTACGTCCCAAATGAAACAAAGATATTTGTCTCAGGAAATGCTAAATTTCTAGAGAATGAATTCCTTCTCAGAAATATAGTGGGAGTAGACTTGACCTCGATAAGGTACGAGTAGAAAACTAACATAGAACTAAACCCCAGGCCCCTCAAAAGGGCAGCGACGGAACACCACAAGGTTATGAACTCAGAATGTCTGGTAAGGAAAGACATAAGCCTGAAAGATATGTTTCCGTATTGATGAGGAACATGATCAGGTCATTGATAATGACGATCCCACCAGTTATGACGAAGCAATACGTGACATTGATTCAGTCAAGTGGCTTGAGGCCATGAAATCTGAAATAGACTATATGTATCAGAATCAAGTCTGGGAGTTGGTAGATGCACCTGAAGGAATAAAACCCATAGGCTGCAAGTGGATTTACAAGCGTAAAACTGATGCAGAAGGAAACATCCAAACCTATAAGGCTAGGTTGGTGGCGAAAGGTTATAGACAAATCCAAGGAATTGACTATGACGAAACCTTCTCGCCTGTTGCAATGATAAAGTCCATTCGAATTTTACCGGCACTAGTTGCACACTTTGATTATGAGATTGGGTAGATGGATGTCAAAATAGCTTTCCTTAATGGGAACCTCGTAGAGGAAGTCTATATGACACAACCTGAGGGGTTTGCATCTAAGGATGATCATAATAAAGTATGCAAGCTTAAACGATCCATTTATGGACCCAAGCAAGCCTCCAGAAGTTGGAATATACGATTTGATGAGACAATCAAAGAATTTGACTTCATCAAAAATTTAGACGAGCCTTGTGTTTACAGGAAAAGTAGTGGGAGTGCTGTTGTATTTCTTGTATTATATGATAACTTTGCAAATCCGCTGACGAAAGCAGTTTCTCAGCAGAAGTTTGAGTGAACCGTACATAGTTCAGGTGTAGGACATTTGAGTGATTGGCTATAGGCCAAGTGGGAGATTGTTGGACAATTATGACCCATAGCATCACTATCTATACAGAACATGGTGTGTTGTTGTACAAATTAACTATGTGACAAAGGAAATTACTCTTTTATCATTTGTAATTGGATTACCAAGATACATAAATGATAAAAGTCCATATGATTAGTTCCGGATTAATAAGATATGAGACAATATTAATCCACTAAGGTTTAATCATTAAAACATCCATAGTCGTAATATTATCGAGATTGGACATCGATAATGCGGAATAGACTAGTATTACACTTGTGCGCGTTGTGGGAGCATAACAGTATAGTTCTCATATATTTAAGTATTGGATACTTATGCAAGTGTGATAGGAGGTTGTGTTTACCGATGGTACGGAAACAGCTTCACTTTGGATAGACCCATTGGAATTCCATTGGTAGTATGACTATGTTTCTATGGAAGTCCGAATCAGGGTAGGTGTATTTGGTCTTAACCTGAGACTTACATCGCTAATACTTGTGACAATCAATATACTTTGGTTTTGGTCGTCCAGAGCTTTAACAGGTTTTGTGTACGCCTCTTCTGGGTATATTGAGAATCGTAGTGTATTGGGTGTGATGTCAAGATGGAAGTATCACTTCAGTCATATGAAGATGATGGTCACGTAGGATATGGAACTGGTGCCCTTATATGCTGCAGCTATCGGGATAATATGACTAGGTCATGTTTCTTCGATTATAGAGACTAGTTACCAGAGATCCGATATGTGTTTCGTACGGGGCATACACAATTCCAGCCCTAGGCCTAGCACGTGACATCTGATACTGGATCGCAATACGCAATACTACGTATACTACGCCTGATATAGATTACATATTCTTTTAAGAATATTTCTGGAGAATTGGGTAGGCACGGTGCTTTACTAGAAGCCAACCATGTCTTGTAAATCGGTAAAAATGTAGTACTAGGTACGTACGTGTTCGGATAGTCCGACGACCGAATTTACTGCCAATATAACCAGGGATCTCATGGGTCGCTTCCCGAAGATTCACCGATGACGTATGACTCAGACATAATTAATCTAGGATTAATTATAAGAGAGAGAAAATCAATCTAGGATTAATTACGGAGAATTTTATCTAGGATAAAATTCATGAAAAAGAGAGAGAACGATTAATTTGGAATTAATCGATAAAATAATATATTCGATATATTAATTGAAATTGGATTTCGACGCGGAATTAAAATTGGATTTTAATTCGGGTTAACGAATTGATTTAGAATTAATTCGCAAGCGACGTGAATAGTAATTTTGCTAGGCATAATTATTTAATTAAATTTGATTTAATTACGTCGCAACAGAAAATTCGTTAATTCATAATTAGCGAACCCGAGCCCGGGAGTGTTTGCGGGCCCACTCGCATTTTGAATCAAGTGGGGCCCACAAGTCACATCACGCGTCACATCATTAGTCATTCTTGTGATGGAAGTCACATAAACTTTGAGTGATGTGATGGATGTCACTTTTGTGAGTGATGTGAGTTGTTGGAAGGCTTTAATGCCTTGTACCTTTTTTGAACTTGGTAATTGTTTTTTGGTTTTTGAAAACAAATACACTATATTTCATCATCTTCCCTCTCTCTCCCTCACGGCTTGGAAGCCATTTTCTCTCAAAATTTCTCTCATTGGCCGAGAGTTATAAGAAGCAAATAGAAAGATTTGTAGCAAATTTTCCCATGGTGCTATCACACTTAAAGAGTCTTACAAAGGTGATAGGGAAACCCATTCATGAGCATGGAATCTCAAATCAAAGCTTGGAGCTTGAAGACAACACAAGGAGCACAAATGGAGGCTTGGCCGAATCATCCATAAAGAAATTTTTGTTGTCTTCGCATCGTAAAATCCGATCAAAGTGAGTATTTCTGCTACTTTACTTTGATGTATTCACATGTTTAAATGTTTAATATGATCTTGGTTTAACCTAGAAAACCCAACAAAGTCAAAATCAGGGCAATCCAAGTGATAGTCACTGGATTGATGTTAAGAACATCCTTAAGTATCTTAGATTAACTAAGGATGCTTTCTTAAGTTATGTAGAAGGAGAACTTGAAGTGACTGGGTTCACTTTTACAAGTTTCCTAACCGATAAAAATGACTATAAGTCCTAATAAAGGTACTATATAGTTTGAACAACGGAACATTGAGCTGGAAATCTTCCAAGCAAGATATTGTTGCCGAATAAACAACAAAACAGAATATTGATGCAGCTGAGGCAGCAATAGAAGCACTTTGGATCTAAATAATCCTAATTGGATTAGGAGTAGTTCTGTTAGCAGCTGAGCTAGGCTACAGCACATGCTAAAGAATTAATGGTCTCATCAACGATCCAAGTACATACTTCAACTATTCATCTTATTCGTTCGGATCATACAGCGTGGCGGTGTGATGATCGAATAAATCGCATCATATGATAACTTTGCAAATCCGCTGACGAAAATAGTTTCTCAGCAGAAGTTTGAGCGAACCGTACATAGTTCAAGTGTAGGACACTTGAGTGATTGGTTATAGCCCAAGTGGGAGATTGTTGGACAATTATGACCTATAGCATCACTATTTGTACAGAACATGGTGTTGTTGTACAAATTAACTATGTGACAAAGGAAATTACTCTTTTGTCATTTGTAATTGGATTACCGAGATATATAAATGATAAAAGTCCATATGATTAGTTCTGGATTAAAAAGATATGAGACAGTATTAATCCACTAAGGTTTAATCATTAAAATATCCATAGTCATAGTATTATCGAGATTGGACATCGATAATGCAGAATAGACTAGTATTGCACTTGTGCGTGTTATGGGAGCATAACGGCATAGTTCTCATATATTTAAGTATTGGATACTTATGCAATTGTGATAGGAGGTTGTGTTTATCGATGGTATGGAAACAGCTTCGCTCTAGATAGACCTATCAGAATCTCATTGGTAGTATGACTGTGTGTCTATGGGAGTCCGAATCAGGGTAGGTGTATTTGGTCTTAACCTGAGACTTACACCGCTAATACTTGCGACAATCAATATACTTTGGTTTTGGTCATCCAGGGCTTTAACAGGTTCTGTGTACGCCTCTTCTGGGTATATTGAGAATCGTAGTGTATTGGGTGTGATGTCAAGATGGAAGTATCACTCCAGTCATAGTGGAGATGATGATCACGTAGGATACGGAACTGGTACTCTTATATGCTGCAGCTATCGGGATAATATGACAAGGTCATAGTTATCCGATTATAGAGACTAGTTACCAGATATCTGATATGTGCTTCATACGAGGCAGACACAATTTCATCCCCAGGCCTATCATATGACATCCGATACTGGATCGTAATACGCAATACTACGTATACAACGCCTGTTATAGATTACATATTCCATTAAGAATATTTCTGGAGAATTGGGTAGGCACGGTGCTTTGCTAGAAGCCAACCATGTCTTGTAAATCGGTAAAAATGTAGTATTAGATACGTACGTTTTTGGATAGTCCGACGACCGGATTTACTGCCAATATATCCAGGGATCTCATGGGTCGCTTCCGAAGATTCACCGATGACGTATGACTCACAACATTTTTAATCTGGGATTAATAAGTAGAGAGAGAAAATTAATCTGGGATTAATTACGGAGAATTTTATCTAGGATAAAATTCTATTAAAAGAGAGAGAACGATTAATTTGGAATTAATCGATAAAATAATATATTCGATATATTAAACGAAATTGGATTTCGACGCGGAATTAAAATAGATTTTAATTAAGCGAACGAGTTAATTTAGAATTAATTCGCTAGCGATGTGAAAAGTAATTTTGCTAGGCATAATTATTTAATTAAATTTGATTTAATTACGTCGCAACGGAAAATTTGTTAATTCGAAATTAGCGAACCCGAGCCCGGGAGTGTTTGCTGGTTTTGGAAACATAGGCCAAAAGCTAATGGCCGATTGCTACCCCTCTCTCTCTTGGACAAATTTATTTCTCCTTGGGAGATCAAATTTGTTCCACTTGTTCTTGCTAGCACATAAGGGAGTCAAAAAGATGGTGATAGAGATACTCACCCATGAGTTTGGAACCACAAGGAGGGCTTGGAAGCTTCAACATCCATGAAAAGTTTTGAAAGTCAAAGCCGATCAATGTAAGTTTATTCCGCAAACTTCTTGATTTATTCACACACGAATCACGCTTAGAGATCCCTTGCATGTCTAGGACATTAACAATGGTATCAGAGCGATTTAAGTGCGATTTGAAAATCTAGGGTTCTAAACTTTAATTTGGGATTTTTATGTTTGGAGCTTGATTTTCCTAAATTGGTTTATGGGTTGTGTTTGAATGATGATGAATTGGATTTGTGCATCCTTAATTGTGAAAAATTGATAGGATTAAATTCCCCAAATTGTAACCCTTGGCCGAAAGTTATGGACCTAGAAGCTCATGGGAATTTTTGAATTTGACATATTGGATGTGTTGATGGCATGATATAAATATTGAATGTTGATTTAAATTAGATTGAAATCAAATTGAATGATTTTTATATGCCTTTGCCGTGAGTTTGAAGCATGTTAAAGATTGATTTTGCCCCAATTTTGTGTTGGACATGAATTTGGGAATTAGGCATGATTAATGAATTAATTAGTGTTTTGGAAACATTATGTTAATTAAAATTATGGTGATTGCACTTTAATTGAATTAATATATAATTTAGAATGTTGTATTAATTTAATGTTGTATTTGGGCTAATGGACTTGGTTGGGCCAAATTTTAGTCTTGGATTATATTTGGGCCTAAACCATTTCCATAAAGTCCAAAATATAACTATTGGGCCTTTAATAATTTAATTGGGCCCAAATTAATTCTATGGCATAGGGTGATTCCTATATGGCCTAGGCATTATGGGTTAGATCCATTTTGGCCGAAAGCCCAAGCCTAAAGAATTAATTAAAAGCCCATTGGACTTTAATTAAATAGTATTGGATACTAATTGGGCCTTTGAGACCCATTAAGATTGGATTTTGAATCCAAGTCTTTAAGGCACATAAATAAGTGTAATTATTTAATTTAGAATTAAATATGAATTAGTATTGAATACAATTTAAATTGGATTTAAAATTGTAGTTCGATATAATTCAAGAATATTTACTTTGAGTATTTATTCTTAAACGAGTTGGACTCGCGCAAATCAAATTGTTGTATGAACATTGGATGGTCATTAATCAAAGATTAATTAATTGGATTAGATTGATTGAATAGCATGCTTTGTGTGAATACTTGGATGTATGTATGTATAATGTATATCGGATTGATATTAGAAGGGTAAAGGCAATTTTGGAATTTGTTGTAATAAATTTAGAATTTATTAAATTGGATCTGCGTGTCCAGCCTATTACCTCTTTTCTCATTGTACTTCTCTTCTCACCTATTCCCCTCAATGTAAATGAGGTTTCTTTAGAAGTATTATGTAATTGGGTAGAAGTAATAATAGTGCTAGCGGGAGAGAGGGAATGGAGAGATTTGTTCTAGGAACAAATTGTATTATATATCCATCCGCATATCATTATTAATTTTTCGCGAATTATTATGCTTTATGCTTTAAGGGTGTATGATGAGACCTAATCAAAAATAATAAATTGGTTGCCAATTTACGCGAAAAACCCTCAATAAATATTAAGCGTTTTCCTTCCATTGAGTGATTCATTCTCAAGATCCAAGATTGACACTGGTTTGTTGGCCAAAGTCAAGACCTTTGTCCATCGCGGATGTGTTTGAATTATGAAGGCTTTGTTCCATATCGTATGTCTTGTCCAAGTTGTGATTTGTTAGCCAAGTCAAGATCACTTCTTGTCTATCGACATCGATTACGAAGCTTTCCAAAGTTAATGGGTCCCGCTTAACTGGAATCATTAAGCTTGTTGTGCCAAAGCCAAGGCTTAGTTGATTCAGAGGAAAAAGGTTAGGAAAATATATTTGATATATTGGCATATATATTATATATGTTTCGGACTTGGAGGTCCACCTACCGGATCTAGGAATTGGATTAGATCCAATTGATCTTAGAGATCTACCTAGTTAAATATCATACAACTTGTTGGCCAAAGTCAAGGTTGTATGTTATTTAACGGGATCCTAGCCCACTAGGAAACTAGGTTTCCCGAGTACTCCACAGAGGGTTAGAGGCTCACCGAAAAATAGTGGGAGGTAAGTATTAAATTTGCAATTTCGTTTAGATACTTGCCAATACGCGCTCATTTTATTTTTCATCATTATTTTATTAAATATGTTAGTTGGACTAATATTCAATTGTTGTTTTAATTAAACAGTTGGACTGTATTCAAACTACTTCATTTGTGGTTGGTTATATAATTGGATTATAGTAATCAATACATTTGAATGTAACCAATCAATTGTAGTTGATTATATAGTTATACTATAGTAATCAGTACATTTAATTGTACCCGAAATCGTTGATTGGATAGTTGGACTATACCAATCAAGATGACTGAAGGATTATCGTTTAAAACATAATCCTGGGTGAAAATGTACTTAAATGGCTTTAATTTTCAGATTGGGAGTAGAACCTCTAGAGCATGATCCCGAAGTTGAGCGAATAGTAGAGCATGAGCTTAGGAAGACTCATTGTGATGATAATTTTAGTGCTCAATCATTTATGCATAGCTAGAGCTTCTAAAAAGACATATCCCAAGTTGTCTGCCTAAACTGTGGCAAACGGGGTCACTAGAAGTGTGACTGCCGTATAGACAAGGTAGACATGAAGGAATTAAAGGCGGGACAAGGTTCTGGCTTCAAGAATGTTTGTTATAAACATGTTCACTACTGGTTTTAAAATTGGATTTGGATATTAGATGTGATACATGAATATATGTACTGATGTGCGGGATCTGCTGATAAGCAGGAAACTGGCTTCAGATGAGATCGACCCACAAGTCGGAAATAGGACGAGAGTCGCTGTTTTGGCCGTAGAAACCTAAGTTTTGGAACTTCTATTTGGCCATGTACTTAAACTATGAGACTGTTATAATGTATCTAGTTTGACTAGGAACATTATCTCTGTATCTAGTTTAAACCCGTTGCGGGTATACCTTTGTATTCTATAACACAAGGTGTTTTGTTTATAAAGATGATATTGAGATATACACATTAGATGTGAATAACATTATTTATATTTTGAATATAAATGAATCTCAAACATATAACATGACAAACAAATAGCTCAAATTGAGTAAATCAAATGATACTTATTTGTGGCATTGTCATCTAGGATGCATTAACAAGAATCGTATATCCACACTTTCGAAGAGTGGATACTAGGACGGATTTGATTCTAATTCAAATGATGTCTACGAATCTAGTTTAATTAGGCAAAGTTCCTAAAACACCTTTTACTTGGTATAAGTGCAAGTGCCACCGATCTGTTAGCCCTCGTTCATAGTGACATAAGTGGGCCCATGTCTAGCTAGGCTAGAGGTGGATATGAATATTTCGTAACCTTTACGGATGTGGTATCGCGTTATGGTTATGTGTATGTTATGAAACACAAGTCAAAAACTTTTGAGTAATTCAAAGAGTTTCGACACGAAGTAAGAAAACAGATTGGTAAAAGTAAAAGTATTAGAACATTGTGGTCAGACCATGATGGACAATACTTAAACAGATGAGTCGCTCTGAACTACCAATTTCCTTCACGGGATACGCATTAAACAGTGTAGTACTTATTTTGAATAAGGTTCCATAAAAACTGTTAGACATACTTCATATTAGATATGAACAGGAAAGAAACTGGGTTTCTCATTCCTGAAGATTTGGGAATGCTGGGCATATGTTTGGATGGTACCAAACTAGAACCCAAATCGGATAAGTGCCTATTTTTAGGTTGTCCTAGGGAAACCAAAGTCTAGTACTTATACAACTCACAAGAGAATAGTGTAATTGTTGCTCTCCATGCGGTTTTCCTAAGAGGAATTCCTATATGCAGTGGTAAGTGGGAGGAAAGTAAAACTCGATGAAAATTAGAGTAATACTATTCCAGGCACCGACTCCTTTACGGAACATAAACAGTTCATCATGGATGAAACTGTACCAATAATCTTCGAATACACAAGAACTGCGTAGTTCATAGAGAGTCAGAAAACAACCTGGGAGGTATGGGTTTCTGATCTCACCTCATATAGATGTTAATCTTATTGAGGAAGACGAACCGGCTACGTATGAAGAAGTTATACAAGGTATCGACTCCTTTAATGGCAAAGTGCCATTAAGTCCGAAATGGATTCCATATATACCAACCAAGTTTGGACACTGGTTGATGTACCAGAAGGCATTGTGCCTATTGGTACTGTATGAGTCTTCAAGGAAGACATTCATGGATGGCAACATGAAATGTACACAGCTAGGCTTGTACAGAAAAGGTATCGTCAAAGATATAGTGTCGACTACGGTGAAACTCTTTCACCTATTGCCATGATTAAATCCATTCGGAAAATGCTTGCTATAACTGTATATTTCATTTATGAAATATGACAGCTGGATGCCAAAATCGTTTTCCTTAACGGAAACCTTTTGGAGGATGTTTGTATGCAACATCCTGACGGTTTTGTCGTACCAAGACATGCAAACAAGGTTTTCAAGTTAAATCAATCCATTTATGGATTGAAGTAAGCATTGTGTTCTTGAAACCAGCGTTTTGATGTAATCATAATGGTATATGATTTAATTCAAAACGAAAATAATTCTTTTGTATATAAGAAGGTTAGTGGGAGTGCACTGACAATCACTGTCCTATACATTGATGATGTATTGCTTCTTAGCAATAACATTCCCATAATATAATCGGTGAAAGCTTGGCTTTCATTAAAATTCTCCATGGAATACCTGGGAGAAGCAGGCTTTATTCTAGGAATAAAGATCTACTGGGATAGATCTAGAAAGTTGCTGACACTCTCTCTGTGTTTGTACATTTTGATATGTACATAACCTGATGTCTCGTATGCTTTGAGAACAGGTAGACACAATCAGGCCAATCTAAGTGATGGTCACTAGATTGATGTAAAGAACATCCTTGAGTATCTTGGACGAACTAAGGATGCTTTTTGAGAATATGGGGAAATGAGAACTTGAGATGACTGGGTTCACCGCTGTAAGTTTCCAAACCGATAAAAACGACTATAAGTCGCAATAAGGGTACTATATAGTTTGAATAACGGAACAGTGAGCTGGAAATCTTCCAAGTAAGAAAACTGTTCCCGAATAAACAACAAGAGCGGAATATTGTTGCAGCTTAGGCAGCAAATGAAGCATTTTGGATCTAAATAATCCTAATTAGATTAGGAGTAATTCTATTAGCAGCTGGGCTAGGCTATAGCACAGGCTAAAGAATCACGGTCTCATCAATGATCCAAGTATGTACTTCGACTTATTTCATCTAATTCGTTAGATCATACATCGTTGCGATGTGATGATCGAATAAATCGCATCAGATGATACCTTATAAATTCGCTGACGAAAGCTGTTTCTAAGCAGAAGTTTGAGCGACCCGTACATAGTTCAGGTGTTAGACACTTGAGTGATTGGCTATAGGCCAAGTGGGATATTGTTGGATAATTATGACCCATAGCATCACTATTTGTACAGAATATGGTGTTGTTGTACAAATTAACTATGTGACAAAGGAAATTGCTCTTTTATCATTGTAATTGGATTACTCGAATATATAAATGATAAAAGTCCTTATGATTAGTTCCGGATTAATAAGATATGAGACAGTATTAATCCACAAAGGTTTAATCATTAAATATCCATAGTCGTAGTATTATCGAGACTGGACATCGATAATGCAGAATAGGCTAGTATTACACTTGTGCGTGTTATGGAAGCGTAACGGCATAGTTCTCATATATTTGGGTATTGGATACTCATGCAAGTGTAATAGGAGGTTATGTTTACCGATGGTACGGAAATAGCTTCGCTCAGGATAGACCCCTCAGAATCTCATTGGTAGTATGACTATGTGTCTATGGGAGTCTGAATCAGGGTAGGTGTATTGGTCTTAACCTGAGAGTTGCATCGCTAATACTTGCGACAATCAATATACTTTGGTTTGGTCATCCAGGGCTTTAACAGGTTCTGTGTACGCCTCTTCTGGGTATACTGAGAATCGTAGTGTATTGGGTGATGTCAAGATGGAAGTATCACTTCAGTCTTATGGAGATGATGATCACGCAGGGATACAGAACTAGTACTCTAAGTGCTATAGCCATCGGGGAAGTATGACTAGGTCATGACTTTTCGATCATAAAGAGACTAGTTGCTTGTGATCCGATATATGCTTCGTACGGGGCAGACACAACTCCAGCCTCAGGCCTTGCATATGACATCCGATACTGGATCGTAATACGCAATACTACGTATACTACGCCTGAAAAAGATAATATATTTTGTAGAAGAATATTTCTGGAGAATTGGGTAGGCACGGTGCTTTGCTAGAAGCCAACCATGTCTTGTAAATCGGTAAGTACGTGGTACCGGGTACGCACGTGTTCGAATAGTCCGATGACCGTATTTACTGCCAACATACATGGATCTCTTGGGTCGCATCCCAAAGATTCACCAATGATGTTTGACTCGAACAATATTAATCTAGGATTAATAAAGAGATAATATTAAAATGGGATTAATTATGAGAGAGAAAATTAATCTGGGATTAATTAAGGCAAAAATTAATCTGGGATTAATTGTCAGAGAAAGAATTAATCTAGGATTAATTGCGTCGAGAATTTATCTGGGATTAAATTCGTCGAGAGGATAGAACGCGATTAATTTGTAATTAATCGGTAAAATTAATTTAATAGTTAAATTAGGTTTTACTATTTAATTTATTTAATTGGACTAAATAATATATTAGATATATTAATTGAAATTGGATTTCAATGGGAAATTAAATTGGATTTTAATTTTAGCGAACGAATTAATTTGGAATTAATTCGCGAGCGATTTTCGTAATAATTTTACTGGGTATTATTATTTAATTAAATTGGATTTAATTATATCGCGACGAAAATTCGTTTAATCGGATTAAACGAAACTGAGCCCGAAGTGTGTTGAGCAAGCCCACTTAAATTTTGAATTTAAAGTGGAGCCCACTTCACTTACATCATTAGTCATTTTGGTGATAGATATGAGTGATAGGTTTTGATGGAGTCTTATGAAACACTCAAAAAATATTTAATTTTGGAAATTGATATTTCCTCTCCTTGACCGAATGAGAGACAGAAGCTGATTTAGGCCGAATTGGCCTTTATTTGATTTGGCCGAATGGCCTTTAAAAGGTTGCTTGGCCGATTGTTTTTAAATGGCCTCTGACTCCTTTTAGGATGAAAAGAATAAAAAAAGAATTAATTGTTTTTTTCTTTTCAACATACGTCAAAATGGCCTTTGACTTCTAAAAAGGTGGCTTACTTTTTCTTTTAAAAATGGCCTCTACCTTTTGAAATAACAAAAGATGGAATTGGCAGAAAGCACATTTGTTTTTTTTTCTTTGAGAAATAAAAATGAAAATGGCCTCTGATATTGTCTCCACTTGGCCGATTGCTTTTGAAGCTTGGCCGAGAAGGCCATTGTTTTCTAGTTTTGGCCGAGAGGCAATTTGCCTCTGTTTTGGAAACAGAGGCCAAAAGCTAATGGTCGATTGCTACCCCTCTCTCTCTCTTGGACAAATTTATTTCTCTTTGGGAGATAAAATTTGTTCCACTTGTTCTTGCTAGCACATAAGGGAGTCAAAAAGATGGTGATAGAGATACTCACCCATGAGTTTGGAACCACAAGGAGGGCTTGGAAGCTTCAACATCCATGAAAAGTTTTGAAAGTCAAAGCCGATCAATGTAAGTTTATTCCACAAACTTCTTGATTTATTGAAACACGAATCACGCTTAGAGATCCCGTGGCATGTCTAGGACACTAACAGTGGGCCCACTCATATTTCGAATCAAGTGGGGCCCATAAGTCACATCACGCGTCACATCATTAGTCATTCTTATGATGGAAGTCACATCAACTTTGAATGATGTGATGGATGTCACTTTTGTGAGTGATGTGAGTTGTTGGAAGGCTTTAATGCCTTGTACAATTTTTTGAAAAGTGTAACATGTAATAGATTTTTGAAATCCAAAATACACAACACAACTTGATCTTCTCTCTCTCTCCCTCATTCGGCCTTGGTGCCATTTTCTCTCTAAGTTCTTGGCTTGGACGAGAACAAGAAGAAGCAAAAAAGAAGATTTGTGGAAAATTTTTCCAAGATGCTAGCACATTCAATGGGTCTTACAAAGGTAATAGGGAAACTCATTCATGAGCATGGAATCCATTCACAAAGCTTGGAGCTTGGAGTACACAAATGGGACCTTGACCGAAACACATGGAGCACAAAGAGGGCTTGGCCGAGAGCTTCAATGGAGGAAAATTTTTTTGTGTTCTTCGCATCGCAAAAGCCGATCAAAGTGAGTATTTCTGCAACTTTACTTTGATGTATTCGCACTTTTCATGCTTAATATGATCTTGTTTGACCTAGAAAACTCAACATGAATTGCATGTGA